>DWPA01004131.1:0-13189 GCA_018251375.1 Calpodes ethlius | reverse complement strand
TAGGTAGCTATACCTACAGACCCCGTTCTACTCTTATCGTTTTGTTGATTTCTTTAAAAATGTAAGTTACTGATAATGAAATCATGCGTGATATAGATATATGCTTATACAGATAATATCTTCATCAACACGGCTTATCGGCTTCGTCTTTTAACACGAGTCTTTAGCTCACGTTGATCAAGTGCAAGGAGTATGATAAAACAAACATTAATTATAACAGTAAACTAAACGTGCATCAAATTTACTTTTCAATACAATAAAATGTTATTTACAAAGGAAACTGGCATTACAATTTTGGAACCTCTCGTGCACCGACGGACGAGGCAGGAGAATTTTACGGCGTATAATACGAGTGTACTTGGCAATTTCTCCCCCCTTTAAAAGTACATTATTTAATGCTTTCGTCCGGATTACATCAGAACGACGAAGCTTATTTTTCAAAATAACAAAAGATACACTTGTACTTTTATATGTGCACAACGTATTATATAAGATTTTTTTTATTTTATTATATAAGTTTTTTTTTTATTTTAATAAAACTCTGTGACTTAAGAAGAGAAAAAATTAGTTGTCATCCAAATTTGAAATAAGATTCTGAAATAATAAATGACACAGTGTCAAATAAAACAAAAGCTTTTTATTAATTAAAAATATTACATCGCTTCGGGAATAGAATAGCGGATGAGAATCGATATAACATTGTTTTACAACGGTAACTAACCATAAATTAACACCAACAAATAGATTACATAAAGATATAATGCATGTAAAACGATGTTATATAAATAAGAAAAGACTCATCGAAATCCATGGCTTCTAAAAAGACGTCCGTGTAGCCAAAGCGTGCGAATTATAACATTACGCCCAATGTTTTACATTTATACAAATTATAAACATGGCGTTTATAGAACGCTACGGGTAAACAAAGAGTCGACGTATTTATTACTTTTTGCTTTAATTTATAAATTTAAAATCTTGGTTTTACTTTTTTAGGTATGATTTCATAATAATGCAACCATGTTAATATTTTATATTACAAACTAACCTATAGCTAACGTATTATGGATTTTACAACCTGACGTTAACTGCTGAACGAATTCACGTAGGTACGTACATTCTATAAATTTTACTGCATATTCTTTATTTATTTTTTTTAGTTTTATTGTTACAGTTTTCCCGACTGCAAAATTATTATTACTCGTTTATATTTTCATACCGGCTGATAATAAACTCCCAAATGATTAAATAACAGCAACAATAAATATTTCCCAAAGAAAACGTTTTGCCTAAACTAATATTAGTAAGCGGTTAATCTCTCTAGCCCTATTTATTCACATTTATTTCGAAGACCCGTATTTTCTCACCGGAATTTCCCTCTGGAGTTAGTAACATTTCCCGCATTTAGCTGATTTGTGCTCCGGTATTCTTATGGTGGCGTCGTTCACAAGAATCCCGGATTAAACAATTTGTATTAAGAATGTACGGATTTTTTAATTCAAGTATTTTAAACGATAACAACTATAAGATTTATTAATTAAATGTAATATAATATTTTATGTAAATGATCAAAAAACCGAGCTAACAAGAAAGATAGAAATAAAATACCATTGAATTAAGTAAAAAAATCGAACCTTTTATCCTAGATTAGCCGAGTGACCTTTAATTTTTTTAATCCCACGCAATAAACAAGTTACAATAAAAGATTTCTTGGGAGATTGAGTAGGAGGGATTGACCTGATTTACCAAGTTTAGTATCTATAAAGTTCGACCCACAAGTAACATAAATAGAATTATTGAAAATAATTGAATAACATTTCAAATAAACAGAAACAAAGGAAAGTGAATAAATGTAGAATTGAACATACCCCCGGGTTACTGCGACGCACCTTCCCGAAACTCTAAGCTCTTTTCTATTTTTTCTTCGTATTCTCAATCGAGCCTCCTTTGAACTCAGCTCGCAGTGCCTTACGATATCGATTCACGTGGTGCCTACTTGATTTGCTTCTAGGCACTTTACTTGCCTTTATATTACGTAAAGTTCAAGAATTCGTCTTTCGATACGCTTCAATATGTTTATAAACCTATTCTGACAATAAAGCCTATTTAATTAGAAAGAAAAAACACATATTGTTTACCTAGTTTATGAATTACATATTTACGTAGTAAGTTAGAAGTTGAACACGCTTTTACAATGCAAAAAAAATAGTAAATAATCATTTGAGGAGTTGGTACCGCATGAAGCCAACCTCAAATCTAGTATAAAGTTATACGTAAAAATGGATTGTGATCGTAAGTAAAACAATCATTCAAATTTAATTTTAATACCCACTCAAACGAAAATAGTAACAAAATTACAAGTTAAGTAAAACCTTTTAAAAAGTAAAACATTGTTATGTGTTCATAAAAACAAACATTATAAATAAATTCAGAAGTATAAATCAGAACTGCGACGGGCCAATGCAGGTCTTGAATAGTACACAGTACTAAATTCGTCGCTCAATGCTCGTACAAACTCTGTTTCTAGTTAGGACCGTAGACGAATTGCGTTTACGTAACATGTGCGTATTAATCTTTAAAGCAACCTTTACCACAATCTACATACACACACGTCGAACCGCAACATTATTGGCACGAAAGATGATGCTAAGAAGAGTCTGTATCGAATGTCTCGTGCGTTACAAAGAGATAAGTATATTGCATAATTGTTATCGCTTTCTTGTGATATGCATACATTGTTTTGTCTTGGTGGAGAATTAAAGACACCTCTACCAAAACTTATACCTAGACTTTCATCGGCATATAAATTCATTACTGCGAACATAAGAAAAGCGTACGTGAAGAGGGTAGGGTAATGACAAAAGTTGACTTGGTTTATATTTAAATGCTTACAACGGATCATTATGTGTATTTTATCTACTTATTTAATTGAAAAGGAATATAATATTTTAATTTTGCGGTAACGTTTTGTTGCAATAAGTCGCCCAATCTTGTACTTTCTGAATCATAATATAATTGTTTTGTCCCTTCCAAACATCAAAACAGTATCAACACCTGCCTATTCCAGATTTTGAATTTACGATTGTGAAGTCCATTCCTGCCACGTATTTTTAGCCTTTCAGTATATCGCGCTTATATTGGTCTGGAGTCAATATTGACGTTGAACTGTGAAAATTAAACAACTTCGATGGATACAGGAAAGTCGGCTAGCTGTTTCTTTCTACTGACAAATCTCTATAAAAGAACGAGAGAAACAGATACTTGTTATTTTTGTTTCAGCTGACGATTACTATGATTCAGACAGACACAATTTTCTTTGTAAATAAATACGCTACAAAACGTCAGAGTTAAACCGACACTCAAAAACAACAGAGCTAAGTAGAGAACAATAACAAGCACTAGAATTTTATATTTTCATCGTAAACGCGACATCGTGTTGTTCATTCAAGAGTCATTTTTACCACTCGAATAAAAAATCAATTCAGTGTAGAACGAAATCAGCTGAACTCAACCGGTTTTTATGATTTATCGAGATAAACGCTTCGGCCCGACAATTCGTCAAGCGAACCGCTAACAATAGCAACGGCGACAGTAATTTTTTTCAACACAAACCTGAACAAAGAAATGGTGCGGTGGGAAATTCATCACTGCCTACGCTTCAACGGGAAAGTTTACAGCCGATGTCGAGAACAACTGTACTACTGGCTTTTACGAGCGCCACCGAACAATATTATTCACGTGCTTCTAGTCTACAGATCGAACCATCAAAATGTTTTGGCATACATATCTAGTTCAGAACCAGTCACAATCAACCCTTACATGTCTACATATCAGAGTAGTGCAGTATTTTCAAAAATTCTTTTACTTCATATTTTTTTTTTAATTCAAGAAAGAACTTTGTTCGAAAACATTTTTTATATTAGACCTTGTAATAACGACGAACTTATTTACACAAACACACCTGCTTAGTTTAATTAAAAATATGTTGCTGTAACTTTAAAAGTTAGAATATTGTGATTAATGATATTAATAAATCAATTAAACTCAATGATATTTTTAACATATGTTTAGTTAAAGCGCCTTTTGTAAGTCACAATACAAGTGTGTTTTACGATTGCATATATTTCGATTATTATTAACATAAATGTTTGCAATTCACTATAGAACATAGCATAGAAATTCTAATATAAGTTTATTCCAGAGATAGTAATAAATAATGTCCAAACGTGTGTGTATTACCAGAATAGTTTTCGAGAATAATATGTTAAACAAAACAATGACGGCCTGAGGATAAAACAAATTAGAGTTGTGAACTGAAATTCTTCTTGTGGAATGGTTTAATTGTGTTCAAAGTGGCGTCTGCTTAAAATAATTTTGTCATTTAGTTGGAAAAGAATTCGAAACGCAGCGTCGAACGTTCTAGGTTTAAATGTAACCATGGGTTTCTTTATTAAAAGTAAGTTTTTATGTATTTATAATCATCACTCGCAGTAGGTATAGTAAAAGTTTGTGAACAATCTACAACACATGTTTTTTATATAGTTGTTAGCATAGTGCATAATCTATTAAACATTTCTTGGTCATCAGAGCAGAGTATACGACTATATAATATCCTTCCCAAAGGAGAATCGAGCCCAGCCTGAACATTAACAGGCTGTGATGATTGTAACTGCAATTCAACCGGTTTCATTACATGGTTTTTAAGTGGTTAATTCATGAAATTAACAATTATTTAAAACAAGAGTTGGAATTTTATTTTCAGCGAAAGCGGCATTCGCGAAATTGGCATGCCCGCCACATTTCCACATCTGTGTCAAGAGTCAACCACAATCAACACAGTTGGGACGCTGCCGCAATTTCTGCTATTTTTACTTGTATATACAATTGTAGGTTAGTATTATTATTTAGAACAGTTTGCAAAGTTTAACCGGTTTTAACCGGTTACAAAATTTTACTGAAATATAAATTAAATATCATGAGAGGTTCCGTCTATATGCTCACGTCCTTAACTTATGAGGCCTAAAGCATATTCCACTAAACTGTACCAATGCACAATTGTAAGAGTTAAAGTTATGAGATCTTGAGCCTACTCCACTATGGTTCTTCAATAATTTACTAACTATAAAATATTAAGGTATTAGCTCGAGTATTTCAAGGACTTAATCCGAACACCTACAATAAAACGTGATAGCTGCTATCTAAGGATTATAAAAAATACAAATAGATTCTGCCCAATCAAAACATGGAACTATAGGGTAATGTAGTACTGTTTTTCAACTTTAATTCGTAAACTGTACCGGTCGTCTCCTATCCTTTCGTGAAGGTTTCACCTAAAACAATGTGATTTTGAAAGCTTGTTTTTATGTCAATAGTTGACAAATGAACGGACAGACAGGAGGTCACTCCTATTCATAGAACCAATAGCTGTTTATTGCTGACCCTACCAAAAACATATTTTATGGGTAAAACAGTTAAAGGCTCATACTATCTTGTTTGCTATCACAAAACTGACTGAGTTAAACCAGTTATAGCCTTACGCAGTGATATTTTACTACTTTGAATGTGGGTCTTCCGAACGCTTGGGCCTGATATCGACAAATGCACCCACCTCTAATTTTTAAGATATGCGCGTATTAGAAGATCATATTTTGCCACGGTAAAAGAAAAGCATAATTAAAAAATCCACCATAATCAAAGAACCACCACTATCAAACCACCATTATCAAAGAAGCATGATATGTGCGAATTCACACTTGGCTACCGTGGTGAACTATGTGCTCCTGACATCCTGTGTGGAGACCCGGGCTAAACAGTGGGACATTATGGCTGGGATAATAGACTAACGACGTCAAACTGTTCACACCTTGTGACATGGTTTTGTCAATTATTAAACAGGATACATCACGAGCACAGAATATTGGCTGGAAATCGAGAACGGATTGCGTCTCGTGCACTCTAAACTAGTGGATATGTCAACTCGAACATCGCGCCAATTAATATCGTATGTGTCGATTCTTACGTACGAAATTCGGTTTATTAGTGAAACATCGAAATTATGTTTCAATCTCAAAAATTGAGATTAAGTTTGATGTAATTAGTAATAAAATATTTAAGTAATGGTCCCTTATTAATTATTTTAGCAATTGTAGAAAGCGAATTTATATAGCAAGTTGAAAAAATACAGTTATACTAATAAATTATGTACTTGACATTTATTACGTAAAATAAAATTTTATAATTTATAACCAATTAAATTGATAAAATATATGTGACCAAATAGCAGAAAATAAAAGAAATAGCCTAGTGGTTCGACCTTTTGTTCTGTAATTTTCAAAAACTTGTGTGCGTATTACAAGTTAATTATCACTTGCTTCGGTGAAGAAAAACATCGTGAGAAAACTGCACACCTGAGAGTTCTTAATTATGTTCTCGAAAGTGGGTAAAATATGCCAATCTGCACTTGACCATCGTGGTGGACAACGGCCTTTACCCCTAACATTCTGATAGAAGACCCGAGCCCAGCAGTGGGATCCAAGTATACGACTCTTATTACATGTCTTTGATTAAAATAAGTGTAAAATTATAATAAACTGCAGTGTAAATTGAAACGCAACATTTTCAAAATATTCTATTGAAGATGTAATCGAGTGGTACAATGTTTTCTTACTCTGCATTTAACAGATGCGAGTTGATATCTAGAGTACAGTTTCGTCGCCGGTTCTTTAATGAAGATTAATGAAGCGGTCTTTGTAATATAATCTCTTTGTTTTTACTTTTTTATTATTTTAAAAATCGTAATTACGTCTCATTTTAATATACATTTCAACATCAACTTGATTAAAAATTCAATGTTTCCTCTTATATATAGTAATATGATTTGACAAATATTAAAAAATAAATACGGAAAATTGAACTTAACACTATTATTGCTCTTTAACACCAATATATATTTAATAACAAACATATAAAAAAATACGTAAAAAAAATATTTTTAAATGTGAAACATTTAATAAACAATAGAACATAACAAAGATTATTACATTATTGAACGGGAATTAACAGGAGTTACGAGATAAATATATTTTTTTTTTATTACTTACGATAAGTCAGTGCTTGACTACTATCCCACCTGATGGTAAGTGGCGATGTAGTCTATGATGTTGTGCGCACTAACTTATAAAGATAGTACAGTGAATGGTATCTCAAATTAAAATATCTTATAAACCAAGTCTCTAGCAGCTAGTTACTGTAATCTATTCATATGTTTACTTATTTGATATTGAAACAAAACACGATATTTAACACGTTCATCAAAGTACTTATTATACAAGATGAAATTAAATAAAACAAACATTGTCAGCGTCTACAGCAAACGTAAACAAATAATGTAGCGTTGATGGAAACATAGAGTCCTTCCCTCGGCTATGAAGATGACGTCAAGCAGCAAGGCATTGCTAAGCATTTGACAGAGCGAATTCTAGATAAGCGAATGTTAAATATTCTGAATAGTAACAGTATTGGTTTTTACTTTTCCCACATTTATATGCTGATTTTTTGTTTAAATCAAAATTTAAACTACTAGCCAATGTAAGGGTATTCAACTGTCTTTCTTACAAGCTTTTATATATGCAGTTTCATCTGTCCGGTGTCCATGTCTATTCAAATCTCATGTATTCAAATTTTGACCTACTTTCCAGTATCCGATTGACCTAAAATTTTGTATATTTTATTTTAAAATGATATTCACAGAGCTGGTCTGGTGATGGAATTGGAAGGGCCCATAGGCACTCTAAACGAGGTAACCATATTAATTTGAGCTTTTTATTTGTTTTAAAAAATAATCTATTTCTATATATATTCGGGGCGTGATAAAAAATTCGAAAGACGCCTCTTATACAAGCGTGTCTTTAGTTTTTTTAACTATTATTTATTACTAAAAAAAATTTAACGACGTTCCCTAAACCTCTTAATTCATTGGCGAAAAGTATGTTACAAATTCAAGTGTCGGAAATTTTTATACCTTCAGAAAACGTCCGTCGAACGACCGTTGAAAGACGAGTCTATCCTTTCGTAGTGAATATCTTGCCCGTACGAACGATGCCTTTTAGCTTATCATTCCTTATGCGTACCGTGAAGGAGTGGAATAGCATGCCTACGTCGGCATTCTCGGCCATCTATGACGTGAAGGTCTTCAAGAAAAGAGTGAATACTTGTTTATTAAGTAAATATGCTTGCCATTCTGGAATTCTCTACAAGAATGTGTGGGTGAATCCAATAAAGTAAGCATAGGTTTTCATCTTTCATTCACTAAATTTGGGTGTTTATTTATTTATGTAAATTGCAACATTAGGTGAGATTATAGTATTAAAGTAAAGCTTGAATTACGTATAAATACTATAAAGTTGTCATATCTTGCTACTGTTTCGTGATATTTGTGACATCACGTATTTCATTACGGTTGCCAGCTCGAACGGTCATTATGTAAATTCATCGCCTCTAGTGCGATTCACGTAAATCCCTACATATTTTATGACCTTTCCCCGAAATATTTCTGTAAACCAGCAATCAGTCAACATTAAAGTTATACGTATGTAAACACAATTTTATTACACCTACTGGGGAGGGCCGGCCACTTTGCTGTTTAAATATGGAACTGCAAACTTTCAATACTACGATAAATTTACAATATAATTATAGGGTGCCACATATGTTAAATCATTCGTAAAATCCTACGTTATATGTAATGTTGTTACATATGTTAGTAACCATATAAATTCTAAATAATTCTAAGTTCATATAACTCATTTGTTTAGTTGAAAAGATCGTTCATGGCTATGATCATTACTTTCACTACTAATTTGTTGAACAATTCACTATATCTCTGATAGAAAGCCCCTTGGTCAATTGTTACTTGATGGTTAAGGATCATTTTTGTCCATGGACGGTAAAGGCACCGCCCATGCATTGCCAGTGAGTAAAGAACACGATGACTCATTTGGCGACCGACTTAAGCAAGAGAATGGTAGTTACCCAAACAAGCCTCACAAAAATCAATATTATTAATATAATAATAATATCGAAAGTATCATTCTTATGCAAAGCCCCACCAACATGGAGGACAGTTTCTGACGCTCCTTATGACACCTTAATCTACGCGGATGGGACGGGTCAATATTCTCAGTGAAGTCCTAATCTAATCCAGTTTCATCCGACAGTCCAATTTAGTTAAAGACGTAACGTTATTTAATAATCGTAGGAGAGGAATACACTAAGTATTAGTAGTAATATCCCGATACACATCTTAATATCTCCGTCTATCTCGATCCGCCATTAATCACCGATTACAAACATAAAGGACAATCGTATTGATGCTGATAGTGACGTGGAAAGGCCACGACATAGATCAGCAGAGTATTATTCCATGTTGTATAGCCACGGCATTCTCTTGCTTACAAGACACCGGTTGTAAATTGGCTATTATCTCAATAGAGGCATTGTGCTTCAACTACTTGCGAATACAACCTCTCGTGATCTCGCCGTACAATGGCCTTAAACTAGGCTATGCCACAACATTGGTAATAATGCAATATTGGTTGTATGTAAAAAATAATAATACGGATTCGTATGGATTGAATTCGAATTTTCAGATGAATACTAATATTATAAATGCGAGTGTGTTTCTTTGTTTGTCGTTCTTTCACGGCATAACGGAGCGACCATATGGTATGATTTTTAGTGTGGAAACCGATGAGAGGATGAAGGCTACTTTTGACCACGAATATATGTCTCATTTCAGTGGGATTGCGATTACAATGTATAATGCAGCTAAATTAAAGAAAGTGTTTAACAGCAAAGCGTACCCTACTAACCAACGATAGAAAGGAATCCACGAGGTTTTAATTGCTGTTCTATTTTCACACACGGATGAAACCGCTGGTGGAATATGTATTTTAAAGGATTTCTTACAAATAAAACTAAATAGCAAACACTTGGTTTAAAACTAGCTCACTCGCGTGGATGTATAGGTATCTATTTTAGCTCAGAAGGTATAATCTTTAACACAAATAAGAAAACTTTTAATGGCCACACTTAGGGTTACAACTTGGAACGCAAAACAGGGCCTAAAGAACTAAGGTGAGTCCTTTTCAACTTTATTTTCTTTTAATACAGACAGATCAGTAAAGTAAAATGAATACTCGTATTATTTTTAACTTATTTTCAGGGCGTAATATTTTCAAATACTTAACCGGGGAATGAGGAGGTCATACCGAATTTAAAAACGGTCAAAGAGCTTTTACACACCTGTCTAATCACAGAGATCAGACAATAAAGCAAAAATATAGCTGCTATAATACTTTAATAACCGTGGCTTTTTGCTCCCTATCATAAAGGATAAAATAAAATTTATTTAGAAGCTACGTTTATTAACATTCACCATTAAATTTGTCCAGTTACATGAAATATAGGAGCAAAATAAGTGTCCGATGTTAAGTGATCAACACTAATAACTTGTTAACTACCTCCACAACTTTATTTTCAAATACTTTGACTCAATTTCAACAAAAGTTACCGAGTAACTTTTGCTATTCCACTTTATATATACTAAGCTAAAGTATAAATCTATATCATACTGCCATAATATATGACTTTGATTATTAAGTACCTAAATACTGACAAAGTTGACATTTAAATATCCCATTCATTTTATATTACATAAAAATTTTCATTTTATTGTTTATCACTGTATAGTAAGCTGAATGATTATATTACAGGTTTGAGTCCAAATGTGAAACTTTAATTTTATTATTCATCAAATTTCAACTTTCTCAGCCTCTCGCACACACATATTATATTTTATTCATTGGATATATGAAATCCTTAAAAGCTCAAAGACGCCGATTCTTTTAGTGCCAAGTCAGGCAAAGTCATGTCATTCTTTTCTCTAAGAAATTCAGAGCTTTTCCGACCCTTTATCTTTGATTTTTTTAAAAGCACGTTACTATGAGCGACCCTGTATGAGGACTCAGCGGAATCAAATCATATCGTCTAAATGGTGCCCTTGACGGGCTCGAGATTCTTCTAATTTGACTCTTTATGATATGGAATACTCACAAGATTGTTTGTCGTAAGATCCATTTATTTTTCTGAGTGATATTCATTTTTAACAAACTTAGATTCTTGAAATACTCTTCGCATTTAGATATCTTCATAAAAAATCTGCTAGAGTAGGATCTATATTTTTAAAAGGAAATCAAAGTATTAGTCCTTCTAGTAGTAGTAATAGTTATTGTGTAGAGGGAATATTACATAAACCACTTTGTTGGAACATTGTATTCTTTTAACTATGTTATTGTAACCTGACATTCTCGTAAGTCTATCATAACAAACAATGTGATAAATTGGAAGAATTTTATAGTTGCATTGTCTTTATGTTAAAGTTCGTGGGACGTCACTAAGTAAAAGTACGTACTTAAAATAGTTCTAAGGAGCAAACATAAAATTTTCTGTTCTCAAACTCAAGCATAAGTTCAGAGTTACTGAAAACCAGAAGGAACATACTTACACTATTTTTAATGTAATTGTAACGTAAAGCAATTTTAGCGACAGGTGCTAGCCAAGTCATACTTAACCGGGAATTTGTCGGGATAAGTAATGACACTTGGCCGGGATCCAACTCGGGAGTGTAGGGAAACCGGTCGCAATATTGAGATGACATCATCGTGGCATTATGGTTGAAAATATAAGTACCACAATCCAATAAACGCTCACTCGCCAACATTTACGTTTGTAAGCTCTTAATAGCCCATTATTTAGCTTTTGATTACGCTTAAGATCTAAGCTCGCACCTCCATTGCCACAGACAGGAAAGTCCGTGTTATTTTTCTTAACGGTTTTTATTTTAAATTATACTTGAACTTAAAGTTCAAAATGATATTGTTATGTTTTCAATACTTTGAAGGTTTCTAAATAAATTAAACTTGCTCACTGTACGTGACCCTGAATACTAGAACTTTATATATACAAAGACGAGTTTGATTGTTGTTGGACACTCGAAAATAATACGGCAGATATTTTATATGATGAATTTTAAAGGACAGTTAATAAGGCTTCTTAGGGTTTGCAAGTTAACGCATAACAGTTGATGAATTCACAACTATAGAAGATTCATTGAAGATAGCCCAACTCTCACTTGCCCGGTTTTTTTAGATTTAAGAGTAATTCACAGTCGTTTCAGAATACAGATTAAAAGTCAGTAACTGTTTATATGGAGAAGAAGTGCAGAAACCTCATTTTTATACATACCGTGCGTGGGATTTTCCAGCGGCCCATTTGCGCTGCAACATATATAAAAAATATCTCAATTTTATCGTTATTAAATTTTAAGGCTAATGTTTCAATATAACAATGGAATGTTTCACAGACCGTCTTTCCCGCTTTATCTCTACTAAAATTAACCGCTTCTCTACATCGCTTGAAGTTTATTTAAGTTAGAATTTCAAAAGGTAATTGATTCTAAAAGTTAAAAGTTGAGCGGCTTTAAGTGGAAAATAATTGTCATAAAAAAGTAAGGCATATTCTTAATTTGTTGCTTTTTAACTTCGTAATAAAGCAATCCTTATTCTACACAATAAGCCTCTTTGGAAACTCTAATCTACGTAAGTTAAGGTAGTTACCCTCAATTCAGTTTACGTAATTTTGCTTGCAGAAATCGATATCTAAGTTCAAAATGGAAATTATGCTTCTGAGGCGTAACAGTGAAGGGTAATTATGGTGATTGGATAGACTTTTGAGACTACTTGAAAATAAACTTGCTAATGGCTACCGTATCTAGGGGCGCGGCCACCCTGAAGTGCCGGCGCCCGACAAAGTGGCATGAATAATAAGCTAATGAACGTGGCAATGGGAAGGTAAGTTTTATTCATTATGCGAATAATATTTATATTTAGCAAAATAAATAAGCTAACGAGATATATTTATCATTAGTAAGCCCACGCAATAAATATAATAGACATCGATTTGATTTTTTAATGAGAATTTTAGCGTTACTTCCAGATAAGTATATAAAATGGTTTATTTTAATATTCATAAATGACAATTTTGATGATTTTTTTTTTTAATTCGTTTCAAAGATCGTTGCTAAACGAATATAATTATCGTATCGTACAGAACCCCAATAACGCGACACTAATTA
>DWPA01004130.1:0-13190 GCA_018251375.1 Calpodes ethlius | reverse complement strand
GATTCCAACTTGAACAATAATTATTATATTTCTTTACATTGGCATGTTACTTATAAATAAAAATATTTTTACAAACTTGTTTATAAGTACATTTATGAACATCGTTATGCTTATTATGGTGAAATAGCTTCGAAATGTTTACTTATTGACCTCTCCGTTACACTTAAACACTGTAATTGTTTTATTCGATCAACTATTAGTCATTAATTTATTTTTTTGACTGCGACAGTCCTCTGCGACAGTCCTCTGTTCGGTAGTTGAGAAGAGGGACGGCCTTGATGTGGTAACGAGAGAATGCCAATATTATCCGCATTGCGATTGGCACTGGGAAATTCTCGCCTCCAATTTGAATTTCCCGCAATACCTCACGATGCCAAAGTTTTATGAACGTTAAACTCTTCGGTCTAGTGACGATAGACTTTGTACTGTTTTGCATATGTAACTGAAAGAATAATGTTATTTTAGTATTCGTTAGCACGAGTTATTTAACCAAGAATTCGGTATTTAAATTGTACACAGCTTAAAATGCAGACACCTGGTTTATAACAACGTATAATAAGCAATGTATTACTTAAACAGTTGTGTACAGTTACGATTAAACTATACTAATATATTATATAGGATCAAAATAAAATCTTGTTTTGGTACGTGGTGGCTATAAAAAGTATTTATAATTGCCGATGTTTTATTCCGTATTGTGGCGCAATAGAATACTGATCCCAATACTCTGCCGGCATACCAGGGTGTAGTAAGAGGCCATTGAAGCTGCCCCGCTTGGTGTTAATAAATTACGTAAGGGTTGCGTTATTTATTATTAAGTCATTAATGTTACTGCTGGTATTATTATAGGCTTTTCTACTAGCATCCTCTTGATGATGTCAACCAAACTACTCATGTTCAGGCGGGGGCTTGAGAACCAGTTTTTTGTGTCCTTCTCTCTTCTTCCTGTGCCAGCAACTTTTCTGTGATTCTTTTAGTGTTACTCATGGCTAAAAGCGATGTGACCACTTAACACCTGGTGACTCGTCTGTTCATTTGTCGTATAACTTGGAAAAATCCTCAAGTAATCCTCAAGTGATCCTTAAATCTTCAGGTGCTCGATTCTAGAAATCCGATTCGATCTTCATGTAACACTGACGTCATTCCAGCATCGTTAGAGGTATGCTCATCATTGCCTACTAGTCAGACAGGATTTCCCATGGTTACATCATAGGATTCATCGGATTTTAGCAAATTCGTTTTAGTGGTCCTCTTCGTTGTAAAACAAACGATAATGGCAGTTTTATTAAGTAGATTCGATTCGATTCGGACATCGTTATCCGAATGTAAATACGCCGCTCATTCGGTTTCAATTTATTTACAGAAACGTTCGTTGTAAATTTGTAATGTTCACGTGAAGTCAGTGTTACATAAGCGATTAGTTGGTCGACTAATCGGCAATCCGCATAGCGCTAATATTTAAGCTATCGCGTAATGTATACTTGACCTTACGCCAGTTAACGCCATGCTGTATAATTAGACATTTTAGCTATTGCGTGACAACGAGCTAAAGTGACACATTGTGTTATCGTACGAACTACAAATATGTCGCTGTTCCCATTCCCTCTCGCTTGTTTAGCGTTTAGGCGTAACCTAATTGTCTTACAATGTTATTGTATAGAATGGAGGACGTTATATAATTACCGGTGTTTAATTTAGAATCTTAACCGTGCGACAGTTATTATTGTACAGTTAGAGTTGCTCGAACTGGCGCTATCGCGATCGTTACTGTCTGGTGCAGGATTTCGGTTGTACATTATTACATGGTTCTGTATTAAAATTAATACGATCTAGCTTACTGCAGTGTTAGTACGGAGGGGAAAATTAGTAATGTATGCGTTTAACATGGGAGCATGTCGAGATATTGACTCAAAAGTTATTTTAGGATACATTAAATGTACCACATAGATAGTATCTATTAGATACGGTGATAAGATAACGTCGCGTGAATGATGAATTGTTTTATCCATTACCGTAGAGTTTTGAGCCATTTATAATCTGTATGGCGTAACTTGAATACAATATTTGGAATAAAAAACAATCTCTATATTCCATCTGTTTACTCGAAGGGTGTCTTAAAACAAAATTGATTAGGTTCTTTTTTAAGTTATTGTTTTTTATTATCCAGGGTAATGTTTTCAGTTCAACAATGACTTTCATCAGATAGAATAGTAGTTGAATAACTAATTTATAACAAAAGTTAGGAGGTAAGAAGCACATTAACGAAATAGGTAATAATGTTCTAATATATATAGGGTATATTACAGTACAGTAACTAAGCATAATATATTATGCATTATATATTTTCACCAAATTTCTTTTGCTCTTTTCTTGTACAGAATGTTAAAAGTTTTATGCATGTATTTGGTTACTTGTGGGAGCTAAAAGTGAGTATGAATCATAGAACGACTTGTTTATATTTTTAGACTTGAAACTAAAACTAAAATGGTTGGTTATATTTTTATCTTTCGTCGTCAAAGGTACATCTATTTGTCAAGTAAACTGTGGGGTAACATATGAAATGAAGTTATTTGAATTTTGTTATATTGTAATAACTACGCTACGCCCGCATACTATAGATAACAGTAATGAATAGGTTGTCAATCCTTTCTACCATTGGTCGCCAGGCAACGCTTTGTTGTTCAACACTTTCTTTATTATGGCTGTAATATGCATCATAATAAATTTCTTGTAGAAATGAGATTGTTTTTCGTGGTAAAAATAGCCTATGGTACACCATAACGATGCTGCATTTAACCGCGAAAAGGCAAATAAGCAAACAAACACACGTCGCATGTATAATACATGATTATTATATATTCAGTAAAAAGTAATAATCGTTATTATTTCATTAATTATTTACAACAGCGACAATTTTTACTCCAATTAATGACATACAACACATTTAATACTATTAAGAATAAATATATATCAAATGATGTCATTCAAATTACATTATATATGCAACGAAAAGTTGAAACTTTTTTATTTCTATAAATATTTATGAATGTTATGAAATACATAGTTTAATTAAAATTTCACCCGCTTTCACGTGTCTAAATTATTCAAAGTTTTGCCCGCGTGTTATTATTCAACGACAAAAATTTCTTGGATATCACTATGACAGATTAGATTATTTCAACTAAATCTTTTAGTAAACAATTTTTTCAGTTCATATTTCTTAAAAAAACGTATTCTTATTCTATTTTTGAAAAGTACAATTATTTCCGATCGTTTGGCCGTTTCAAGTAGTCGTATTTCATCCAAGCAATAATGACACAAAAAACATTGTGCGTGCAGTCTCGGAATAGCTGGCACCAAGACAGGGAGGTGCCTTGACCTTGCCGGGGTGGCGGGTAAGACCGCGCGGTCATCGACTGCATGAGCTCTTAGACGGTTAGCATACATAACATGTTATACTATCAACTGGCAATTATAACGTCCGGGAATAGCGTTCGTGAGGTGCCTTGACCTTCGTGAATATCTTTGGTGATAGCTAATAACGAATGTTTTACGACAATCATTTGACGCTTTACTTTCTGCTAAGGGCCACGGTATGTTCATAATGATCTAAACTGATACTTGGCAATTATTATAAATTATGTCACTATTATTTCTTCATCATATATTGGGTCACGCTTTGGCTAGTATTAATTTTAAGATGATTTAATAATTCTGTTTTATTAAAAAATTTAACTTGTCAGTTCTTCTATTTTGCTAACTATTCGAGCTTTTATGTAAATGAAATTATAGTTTTTAAATATACAATTTCTTACTGTTAACAAGAAGCTGTTCATCCGCTTACATTACCCGTATAACCTAAATATAATATTCACGCTATGGTAATATAACTCAATCGGTCAAATCATAATTATGAACCGCCAAATTTAAAATAAGATGAAAGAATAATTTTCTCATAAAACCTCTGGCCAGTTATGCAACATTGTCCAGATGCCGGTGTTAAAACATTAATTTCTTTTTGGTCGACATTTAACAACAATAAACTTTTTAGATTTGGTGCATCCGGGCATATCGGGTTTAAAACGGATGCCATTGCATTTTTACTTGTTTTGACGCGCCATACAAACTCATATCGAACATTTTTGTATTGAGTCATCTGTCATGAACTCATCACTTAAGAGTAGAACGCTATCCGCTTTAGAGTTTATTCGCAATGAATGTGTGAACTTTAGTTTAACGACTTTAGTGTGGCTTTTATGGTAGCGTTGAAGGGGGAGTGTTGATATTTTAAACTGAAGATGTCAAACTGTATCCCTTTTCGGTAACAAAATGTATTTGTTACCTATCTATGTATAAGAAAAATGTACTCAGACCATCAAATATTGGTGAACCCATTTTGAGGTAAATATTGCAGTTCTTAATTGACTTTTTTATGAAAACTGGTTCCCTTAAGTTGGAACCCATCATTCACTTTTAATACGTGAAAGTAACTGAAGGATTTCATGAGTGAAATGCTGGCAAAACAAAAATTTTACGCAAATTAACTTCGTATAAAGTTTTATTGCAGCTAAAGTTCATATCCATGCACGGCATAAATAAAATTTTAAGCAGGCAAACATCAAAATAAACCTTGGTTTTACGTTAGGTACCACAATTCGACAACGTGTTGGCATTAATATGCCGTTTTCATAAAAAGCTCTTTTTATTACTGCGACATTTAAAGCAGCGTAATGTAGGCAGCACCGTAGGAGAGAGATATACTTGAAATGTCTTCTTTGGGGCAGTTCGACAATTCACGAGCCCCTAGGCGCGCATTAGCACTACTCTGTGGTCTGAAGACGTAATAAAGCCATAATATTGGTACTTTGGCACACTTCCGTGACGACATTTTGCTCAGTTTAGAGGATTTGTGTCGAAGTATTTTCCGGGTTTCACCTTTTGCTGGTATTTCCAGTTCTCTTTATCCGTCTTTATTGTGTGCATCTAGAAGGAAAAAGATTGAATATTTTTTATTTATGGCTATTTAGAATTAAGTCGCCCAAACACGGATGTGAACAATAAATAAATGTGTTTATTTGAATAAAATCTTTGTAACGTGCATAGTGTAAAAATGACATTATGAAAATTCTGCACAGAGTAGAAATCTGACCAATACCATAACATTATCAAATAGCGAGTTTTCAATACATTTGGACGTTTTAAGGCCAAGTAAAAGTATTATGTTTTGACACGTCAGGCCGTATGCCTCACGATGGCTCGTACTACTATATCTGCGGATGAGATAAATCAAAGTATTAAACATATAGCAAAAAGTTTTAAATTACTCTTATCGCCACTCTCTTGTATCAATTAAAGTAATAATTGCTTATTTAACAAGAACAGTCTGCCAAATCAATTACATTGATATAAAAATGTACTATGAAAAAGTAGTAAATAACATCTAGCAATTTGGAGCTTAACATTGAAGCGTAAGGAAAGTAGTCTGAGTCATAAATCTCATGATAATACAATGTCGTGTTACAAATACAACAGACATGCCGTTCTATTTCATGTGGTAAAGCTAATGACCCAAAATTGATTCAAGTGTCCGCCACAAGGGTGTCGATCTAAATAGGTCGTCGATAGGTTATGTTTTACATAGTATTAGGTAGTTGAGGTCTTTGGACGATGAGCTTAGTCTGTGTCCCTGCTTGTTTAAGGATAGGGCTTAGGTTCGATTTTCGGACAGATTATGAGGCCTTTTTTTTTGGGATGTTAGTATTTGTGTTGTTGTATTTGTTCAATTTAATGCTTTATGCAATTCGATGTCATACTAAATGTATTAGCAACCAAAAGTTCAGCAATAACATCAATGTACCTATTGCATTTGCAATAAGCAATTTTACAGTCCGGTCACTAAGGTACAGCGTTCTTGACGTCTATCCTTTGTTCGTGACTAGTGATGGCCAATAAGTAATAACATTGTGTAAGAGCTAATGAGTTATAAAGTGATTATTGTGAATACTCCAGTTACACTACTTGCTTTCGCTTATTCAATTTCAATATAACTTTAAAACATTTTTAACTTTATTGTTATTAACTGAAGCCGTAGCCTAGTTGATAGTGACATTGCCTGCGAAGCGAGGGGCCCTGGGTTCGATTCCCGGCCGGGGCAGATATTTATATGACAGATAAATATTTGTTCTCGGGTCATGGGTGTAAGTGACGTGTTATTTGTGTTGTCCATTCTGCCCGCGACACGGAATCCTACTGCGGGGGTATGAGTGTGTTAGCGTTAAACTAAAAGAAATGTGAAGCAAAACTTTAATATTTAATGATATTTGTTTAAATTTGAATCATAGTAATAGTAATTATACGTGAAGTTACATTGTTCATTAGGACGCGACTGCGATTTTAAATATCCCAAGCCGGTGGTTAAAGTTGCTACTTAATAACAAGTGTTTTATTTCCGTTTCAAGCAAGCTAAAAAGAAGCAAAGGTGCGATTTAAATTCCCCCATGTACTTATATTTAAAAAAACTTTGGGGAATACTGTTTGTTCTTCGTAGAAACTATTAGTCATCGTGAAATTATGCACAACCCGAGTTCTTTGGAATGAATTTCGAAATTTGTTAATAAGCATTTCGTGGTACACATTACTCAATATTAAAAAAAAATCAATGGGATTTTCCACCTAATATTACGTTTATGTTAATGTGCATTGGTCATATCACGTATAATAATAAATTGCTAGTTTAAACTCCAAGTTGTAACTAAGTAACTAATTATTTAAAACAACATAGTGTTTATTCAGTATTAAGTAAATGAGCAACTCCTACATACTCGTAATTGTAAGATTAACATGCAATGTCACGCTTGCCGCTATTATCTGATGGTCACAAAGGGCCCTTTAATTAACTATATCATGCAGCATTATCCTGTGGAGTTCGGTAATAATAAGCTAAAATAGGCATTAAACCCGAACAGAGTAATAAACACGATGAATATTAAAACCAAATACCCTTAAGTATCGTATGAATAAGTTATAGTGAATGAGAACGTTGCCTAGTTAATTTTAAGATCAAGATTCATGGCCACGGTCGCTACTATTATGGGTGTATGTAGGGCTGTCGTCCGTTCAGGATTTTCCGGATTTGTTCTATTTTAGAGAGCGTCCGGGAGTTATCCGGACGGAGATTTTACTAAGTGTTGGGTGATTTCCTGGACACTTGCTGTCCTGTAAGTTTAAGTCAATCTTTGTAAAACGTTTATAAATATATCGCTAATAATATGTTCAAATTAAAAAAATAAATTAAAGTTATTTTTTATTTATATTAAAAAAAAATCTTAATTTCACTCGGGGTTTTGGAAGTAATTGACAGGCGTTAGTAATTTTGAGGGATGGCAGCCCTATGAGCAGCCAACATGTGCCTGGCCATGTGGCTTCTTTATCGCACCACTTGAGAGTAAACAAACGTCACACCGAACGATACTAGTTTGAGTTATGAACTATTTTCGCGGTATTTTTTACTATCTCCGTCTATTTAGCGATTAACTGTTTACTGTTGAGTGTAACGGTCGAAGAAGCTGAATCGATCTGAATTTATTAATAACTATCAATGTTACGAGACCGTTACCGATTTGAATGAATTATTGTTTTTATTTGTATTTTTTTTTTCAACCTAGAAGCAAAGTGGCGGTTTAAAAAAAAATATTCAGAACAAAATTATTGATATTTTAATACCGAATTACGGCAAATTATTAATGATATTATCGTTTAGGACATTTTTAAATAATATTAAAATTGTCATTAAATATATTAATTATAATTAATCTTAAAACTTGTTTTTTTTTTCATTTTGAATTCGGCATGTAAAATGTGCGAAAAATAGAATATCTGTACAGAATTACGAGTAGCTATTAATACATATTAAGAATCTTTATTAAAATATCCAATCCAACTCCTAAAATCTATTTGTTGAAATTCAAAATGCATATTTTCTCACGAAGCTAACGATGTAAACAATGCATTTAATGAGTGAGCAACTATGTCTTGCGCAAGGACAATTTACTGAAGACGATAGAAAAAACACTAATTGCCCTCCTAGCGAATCAAGATAGTTTACAAACGACTTGTCAAGAATTTACTGCTATTATTTTATTTGTCATCTAGTTTTGTTAACGTGTAACAACTTATTTCGCGTTAATTTTAACTTGACAAATAATTTATCAAAACTATTCCCTTGAATTAGTTAAACGGTCAGGTAATATTCACTGTTGTTTCACTTGGTTTATGGTTTTATTTTGTAAAATTTGCTGCGCACTAATAAAGAGTTAAAATTGTTTCTGAGAATAATTTGTGAGATCTAGGTTTCCCATTCGTCACAAATTATAGGCTCATTGTGTTCCATTCTCATGGTAACGAACCGTAACAAAAGTTTGCATAACAGTAATTTCTTGCTTGCCCCTGAATAAACATAATTTGTAACTTTATGAGTATTTTGTCATAGATAATACTCTGTATTTGTATGGAGATAAATCATGTCCGGTCCTAACTCTACATGCCTGACATTATTATTGTGTCAAGGATTATAGAAACATTTATATATTTATTGCAATTAGATTCGTTTTAATTTATTATTTCAATCTGAAACCTGTGGCATTTCCTTCCCTTTAATTTTATTTATATGAAACATAATATGTTCACTAAGCAAAGTCCGTCCATTTGAACTTTAAGCACGTAGCTTTATTTATTTCATTAGCGTTTCGAATTTCATTGTCAATGGCGTTGTTTAATTTTGTGGGGGCGTTGGCCGGCGACTTAGCATGTGCTACACGCGTCACCGTGCACCGCTCCTATACAGTTGTCTCATTAGTTCCCCCGGCGAATACGACTTTTTTTTTCTTGTTACGTCTGTTTAGCCCTCGTTCGATGAATGCGGTGCGCAATCGTGCCTCGGGTCAAAAGGTCCTTTTGTGTGTGAACGGAAAGGAGACAAATTAAAGGTTTCACATACTGTACCGCTGCTCACAATCCTTATAATAATTTATGTATTCAGTAAATATGTAAGGAATTCTTGTTACTCTTTGAATACAGTTTTTTAATTTTGTTTATTTTAATTTTATGTTGAAACAGAATAGTATATATTTTACACTATTAAAGTTAAAATAAAAAGTCTTAAATCAAGTACTCAACCTAAGCTCTGGATAGATTTACTGTTTGGAAAATGTTTATCAGCGTAAGGACCGGGGGAAGTATAGTGATATTGTTTGTTCAGTTGATCATTGTGTGTTCAATCGATTTCGTAACAGGGTACTGGATAAGGAATACTCCTATAAACTTGTATAATTGCATCTTTTCTAATTTCTTAACTGTTGTTTTGTATTTGTAGACATTTCAAGGCATTCTGTCGATATCTATCTGTTACGGCCATTGGGCAGGAAGATGACTAATCCCATTTTTATACTGTGCTTTAAAAATACTGCTCTTTAAAAATATTTACGCTCGAAGTCACACAATTTCGTTATGAATAAAGTTTGGCGCGCAACTCTCCATAGGTTCTTGCTAAATCTGTTATAATATTCGTGTGTTGTTGGATTTATAGATTACAGTTGTCGCAGAAATTCTTCGTAGAAATTGGGCTTCGGAATTTTTTGTATTTGACCGTGACACCTCATGATTATATGCGCGTCACGAATATTAAGACGAGAAACGAAGGCGTAGGTCAGTAAGGTCAAGAATGCGACGACTGGTTACTTACAATCGCCATCGTACCGATATTGGAATGTGCATTGATAATATATACTACCGTTTATTATGCGCAAAACAATTACATTGTATAAACTCTCATTCTATGAGCCAGTAAACAAAAATGTAATTTAAATATTAACACAACTTCAAATCATTAGGATTCTTCATTAATAGTCATTTGCCCAAAATTGTTCTGTGATATAAACATAATAATAAAACAAGTAATAAAGAGTAGTAATAATCATCAAAATATCGTCTTAAAGTTTTTCTCTGAAACGATGTATTGAATATTACGATTTGAAGTAGTGTTAATATTTAAAGTTCGTTCCTGCGAATGCTAAAGCTTACTCGGAAACTTTTGAAAATTTTTAAGTGTTGTTGGTATATTTTTTGTTTTTATTTCATATTTTTGCTCCCCGATTTTTCGCAACTTGGAGATCGTTTATTTTATTGCTTGAAAGAGTTTAATATGTATGTCTGAGATCGTTCTATCGCTCTCCATAAATCTAAAGAAGTTTCGAATTACAAAACAAAAACACTAACTCCACAGTATACATAAAAAGTAATATTTTTTTTTGTAACTTTTTATTCTTAAAAAGTTCTTGAAGCTATTTTGATAAAGTATTTTAAGTTATTCAGTTTTCAGTTTTCTATTAGTTATTTTTTGTAACACTTGATCGGACAGTTGACGTTAGAAAATTAAACAATTTTCGTACAAGTTATTTGAATGTTAAATTGTATTACTAACCACCATTTACAAAATTTTTGATAATCGAAGTATACAGAGTACGTGCGAGTACCATTTTTCTAAAATGTATCTATTTTATTCACAAGTCACGTTTCAATATAGAAATTTTATTGACTTAAATATGTTTCGAAACGATTTAGATGCTATACAAGTAACATTCGAAGTTATTATGCTGAGTGCAAAGGTTTTGTACTATAATTTGTATATTAGTATATAAAGAATCTCTTTAAAATATTCCCTTACCAGGCTTAATTTAATTTCTTGAAATAGGTGAAATTTTAACTTATATATTTACTTACTTAGAAATGTGTGTTTAAAGTATTGCCTGACAATTTACTATTACGTAATATTTCTATAAAATATTATGTCTTACTTTAGTATTCGTTTTAAGTTTGCTATTAATCCACCTATTATGCATTATATCGAATATATACCATGTATATGACATGTATACATTGATATGATGCTAGAGTTTTCCGTGTAGTTGATTTATGAGCAAAAATATAAATGTGAGTGCTCTCCGATTCATGATTAGATTTACATAATATAGTTTAAAAATATTTCGAAAACAAATACTCAAACAACACTGTAATGGTCTGCTGAGACGAGGGATAACCCTCGGCCTATTGTTGTCCTCGTCATAATAGAAATAGTGAATCGCTTTCCCCCGGCATTCAAGAATAATACTTTCCTTAGTAACGCAGTAATACAATACGAAGATCGCTGTTTCGCAGTGCGCTTGACATGTCATGTCATTAATTTCATAAATAACACTCAAGTCTTACTTTGCTAGAAGTATCCGTAGGGCTCTTTACAACCCTGATATTGGTTAATTTGACGCGGCCTGCTTCGCTTTAGTTTCACCAATCCGATCATCCGGATCTATGCGTTCCGTAAAATAGCTCGGCAGCTACTTTACTTAAATGTCGATTGTGACAAACGCATTGCGCTAGATTTCACTTAAATATTATTTATGAAATGGATTTTATGACGTCATGCTTCCGCGAGCACTGTGAGACCTGGACGAGACCTATATAACGAAGACCGTGTAGTCTTTGGAAATGTTCTCGAATATGTACTCAGATATTTTATTTTTCGGTTTGAAGTGCTTTTGTTCGGTTTGGGACCAAAGTACCTCGTCTGCGCAATCCATATGTTGAATTACTTTTAGCAGGTATTATTTACTGTTACTGATATTATTACTGACATTGAGAGTCTTAAAGTCATTAATTCAGCCAAGCGAGACCAAAGTTAAAGCAATCTCGTGTCATTACCAAAATGTATTCTGACGTATAGAAATATTCACCATTTTTTATTATTTTGAGAATGAAAATCAACTGATTGATGAAACCTATTTAATATGATATGAAATCAACTCGGTCACGTGGTTATACATACATAGTTTCTTTATATACTTAATTTTATAATATTTTTTTATAATTCATTTCTCAGTACTAATTAAATTTAACACTTATATGAAGTTCTGTATGATTTGAAGATTCTTAATCTTTTTATACAAAATTTAAAATGTTGGAACATGAATGTTAGGAATCAGCGAATTGTTGCCTTTTTATTCGTATGATTGAAATATATTTGTTTGTATGGTATTTTCATAAATATTTTATACATACGATAATAGGTAAGATAGAAACGAGATGAGTAAAAATGTATGAGGGGAGGGCGATTTGTAAAACCATAGTTAAATATTTTAGTAAACGTACAGTGTATACGCTGAATCACTTTTATTTTTAAAGCACGGGACTACGACCGAAATAAAAAATCTAACAAGCAGGTACCCAGAGGTTATTAATCCGTGAACATGTGTTTACTTGGTGCTGTTTTTACAAGTTTTTATTAACTAACAATGTTTGTATGGGCCACTTCAGGTCGAATCTTGTGAGCTGAATTAGATTTTATTATTGTAAGGAGTTTTTATTTTATATTCAGGGTTGGTTCTAGACGTTGGAACTACTTACAATAAGAATTGCAGGTACAAGTTTTCTTGCTTTAGACTAATGTTCTTAGTTCTTTAAATTATTAACTTATTGCGCATTATTTTGCTTTATCGTCAATAATATATCTGCCAATGTTGATTACTTAGTTGCAATGTAACAAGCTTTGTGTCTGTCTGTGTTTGTCTTTGATGAATATTGTAATTGTGTTTTTAATTGTTTTAAAATATTTTTTTTTAAGAGAAACAAAATAGAAAAAATAAATTTACCTACATGCTGGTCAAGACAATATTTACATTTTTAAATTTCTTGATCAAATATTTATGTGCTTCTATACTTTGTAAAGCATTCATTACAAAATATAACGATTCCACAAAGGACATTAGCATTGCTTCATACAGTTTTATAGAGTGTGACGAGAATAAAATTATTCTTAATATGAACATTGAACACTGTACGAGTAGCAATAATAATACTAACTGGTAAGACGATAATGACATGACATAAAGCAGAAGTTATTTACGGCATACTCTGTTTATACTTGAATGTAATATATTTTTCTTGGAACGTTACCTGAAGGTCAGATTTGTCTCCGTCATACAATGATGGTTTATTTCTAAATAAATTCCTCTGAGATTACTTCATCGAAACTCAACTTACAATGCGAGAACACTAAAAACAGAGAAATTTTCGTACATTAACCTGTGCTTCGTTTAACACACATTCATCTACGTCTATTATATCAATAGCTCGTGTACACT
>DWPA01004129.1:0-13194 GCA_018251375.1 Calpodes ethlius | reverse complement strand
TAGGGCGCCCGGATACGGCCAAACTAATTAGACGTCACAAGAAGCTGACTCAGCTTGTAATAGTAAAATTTCTTGAGCGTTTCTGAGTCTTAAAGAGCACGTTAACTTGCCCATATCGCGATACAGCAATGACTATCCTGAAACACCATTGGATATCCCTCGGATGAGAACGGAGGATCTTGTTAATAGACCTTTATATATCGGAACTGGTAAGTTGGTAGAGTAAGTTTTAGGCTACCCCAGCTACTAGCTACCTTTACACAGCAATATCTCACTTATTAAAAGAGAGAAAAAAACATTTATTTCACCATAGTTAAACTACAATAATATACAATTAAAATATGTTGCAAACAACAATGTTGTAGCTAGCGAACGGTGGCGAATAAGGTCGACCTTGACGAGGTCCGTTCACTATCAGTGTTTCTATTCTATCTATCTATTTCTATTTGTATCTATGTGTCCAGCTACAAAATAATCAAATACAACGGTTTTCGTATTCACATTGAAGTATAATAGGACTCCTGAGGGTCGCTTAAGCATTATATCGTCCGTCTCCAGGGGGATATAACATAGTTTTCAATTAAAATCCCGGTGTTTTAGAATTAATTAGTTGGATGAATGAGCATCAACCGCTAACAGAAGGCTCTAGGAGATGGTTTTCTTCACAAGTCACAAGTTGTATTCCACACTTCTTCAAAACTGGCTGGTGAAGAAATTAGTGACATGAGTCACACACTAAGACGGAAGTGGTAAAATTGCTTGACAAATTTGGTGAATAACAGGCTCCATCCATTACGAGTCCAAGCCAACCTCTCGTGTGCATGGTGCAACTTGCTGAACAAATGGACAGGGTTATGGTACCACGTTGGAAATTGGGCTCTTTGCCACTCACTTTAACACCAAGATATTGATCTGGAAGCGACAGGTCCAAACGTCAAGGTACTCTTTACAGACTTGGACGGAAGGAAGTATGCAATACTGGTCACCATATATAGCTAGCCGACATAGCCACGTGTTCAGATATGGTGAGTACTAAGAAAAAAGGCACAAGTTATGATTAGATTCTAATTTTATTTGTAAAATAACTAGTTAAAAAACATGCTTTTAAATTACGAATAAATTTAGTAACTGCGTTGTTGAACATTAAGTTCCCGTGTTTGGACCCAATCCTAAATGTAGCATCCGGTCATATTTATCATAATAAGGTATTGTCGTCGAAACTAAAGTTACTTACCAAATTTAAACTTCGTGAGATAAGATGACGTAGTTCTAATTCGGCTTGTAAGATTTAGTCCAAACAAATAGACTAATAATGTAATAAATATTGCAAGTTATTACAGAGTAAGACTTAAGTTAGTACAGAGTACTTGAGTTTAAAAGTATGGTAGTTACGTGAATCTTCTTGTGGTTACATTAATAATTTTCGTTGGGTGTAACAGTAGAACGACTTTATTTTACCTTACTAGTCTTAAGATACCAGTTGAAACATCGCCGTGTAAGTTCGTTGCCACTTTAATCTCCGTTATGATAATATATTATAGATACTTACCTAATCTTGAGTGTTTTATTCGGGCCATAAGTAGTAACAGGTTTATGGTAGTATAGGTAAAGTTATCTTTATAAGTGTTATCTGGGAATCTATTCTAATCTAAGAAAAAACTACTATTTTGTTTTTTTAAAACTATTATTAGACATATTATTGATTAAATGTTAGGGCAGGTCACAGTAGGTGCCTAATAAATTTAAATAAAAGTTAATGCATCATTGAATGGTTTATATACAACGATGAATGTATTTATCCTTATATATTATTTTAATAATAAGATAATGAAAAATATTAGGACTTCATTTAGGCTTGGACCTAAGAAACTTCTCCGTTCGTGGCACCCACACATTGCACTAGCAGAAGGGAATCATGAAGCCGTTTACTCATTATTTTCTCTGTTTGTAAATGAGATCCGTTAATACTTTTTACGGGTTTCTTTGTCAGTATCCTAACCTTACCTCTTTGCTTGGGCTTCATAAGAATTACAAGCTGTACCTACGTTGTTTTATTTCATTAACCTGTATAGAAGTTACTGATTGATATAAAGAACATTAGAAGGAGTCTGACACCATGTTGCTCGCTGGTTACGATATTATACCTATTACAAACAAATAATTTCTGGAATTCAGGCGAAAAAGAAACTTAGGTTACGCAGAAATTTCACATTTTTGATTGAAAGTTAAAAGAAAAACAATGAAAGACTACAATTTTGAGGTAAACATATGTTTTTATCTACAAAATCTCACTCCAGTTTAACACATTCGCTGTTACTACAACATCAGGAAGTTTCCATCTGATGCCACCTTTTCAAAAGTAATGTTCTGGAGGACTGAAAATATTTCTCCAAGCAACAAATTTCTCCAAGTTTGCGAACATACAATTTAATTATTACCTACTACTATACTACGAAAGTCGTTTGCGCATTAACTTATGATTGGAATTTGGTAAATGCGACAAAGTTTGTGAAGATTATTTCATACTTAGATATACCTAGTGTGTCTAAGCAAACTGTTTGAGAGAATGAATTCAAGATTATCGGAACCAATTACATGTGCAAGCTGGTAGATATACAGTAATCCCCCCTATAACACGGTAGATTAGTTCCACGTTATAGGAAAACGCGTTGTACAAGTATTCGCGTATTACGCGCTTGTATAACCCTGGATAATCCGTTATGTATAAATGATCTAATAAATAAAAATTCATGTTACTCTGTATGTCCTTTATAGAATCCTAAACGATACATTTAATCATGTGATGATCTTTAACTAAGTTGTGTATGAGCCCACGAAGTTTTCTAAGTTGGTACAACCAATTTTGGACAGGTGGTACCACTTTCATTTCAATTAATTTCATATATCTCCGTGGCAGTTTGTGTTGACGTAGCAACGCCCGCAGGGTGTAGCTAGTTCATGTATAAATTATCTTGTAGAAAGGCATTTAAATTAAATATATAAAAAATATCTTATAAACGAAATATGTGCGTTTTATGCAAATAAAAAAAATATAACGTTTAGTTCATTTATATTTATGACCAATGTTTTTTACAGTTCAAAAACTAGGAACACAAATTTAATAAATAGGTTAATTATGAATTGTTCAAATCATTACAGTTCAGAAATAAAATGTGGGAAATTCCCACGCTATATGGCGGAATGCGCGGGAATATGGTAATATGAAAATAATATATTATAAGAGTACCGTGTTAAGTCCCTTGATTACTAGATTGAGATCTTTTAACTTTACTTTCCATCGTATAGGAGTTCCGATTATACGATTATCCATTCCAAGAACAATCATATTGGGAAGAATAATTAGAAGCGAATTTCCACGCTGCCCGAAGAAGATAAACATAATAACCTTTCAGAGTTTCCGTTAGGGCGGATAAAAGGTATAAAAACCTTTAAAGCTGCAATATGCATTACGACTCCTAATTTATTGACTTTAAATGAGTTTTTCGAGTCCTACGGAAACTCGTTCTTTTTTAGGACGAGAAAATTTCAAAGCACCCTTTTATTTATGCTGTTCCATTGTGCAATCATAAAATGAAACGGTAAAAAGAAAACCTATGCGTTTGAATGAATTCTTACCTCTCATAAAGGCATCTCATTTCAGTAATATGTGCGTATAACGTTCTTTTAACTTCATTACTGTTGTACACATGAATGGCAAAGATAAAATAGATATAAATATTATCTTTCTTTCATTTATATAAGGTTAAACTTCGCACTGTAATAGATAAAACAGCCGCACGATCGAATAAATAGATATTGTTTATTGCCCTTAGATTGTCAAACATTTCTTAATCACATTAAGACAATCGTATATAGTAAATTTTATTAATAATTTTCAGAGATAGGAGTACACTAGACTAGTATTGCGGGTGCGTTTGCTTTGGAAACAATCTTTTATTCCGACATACAAAGGATATTAAAGCGCTGGCTAGAGGGTTTAAGAATAAATAGTATTTTTGACGATGTTTTATTCATAGCTGGTACATACTAAAAACCCTGTGAACTTTTGTTTCAAAAATGTGCTTCAATGCATGGAAATACATCGGAAATTGTCATCTGCGCTGATATTACATCATTAGAATACATAGCTAAATTTCGCCATTATTTTTGAAGTTAGAATAGCTCGGTCGGGATATCGGGCGCCATAAAACTTAGGAAACCTGAGTTGAAATCTCGGTCCGCTAGTTTATTTTATTTTTTCGAGTTCCTTCTTTTTGTGAGAAAAAAAAAGAATTAGATTTATGTCGGTAAGATTCAAATATATTATTATAAGTAAATATAATTCCAAAAAAATATGATGTACTAAAAAGACACTTGAGTAAAGCTCGGTCATCCAGGGACTGCCATTTTATTTGAGGTATAATCGGTGTTGGGAAATAAAAAATGTACCACAATTATAAAAAATATGCAATAAAAAGTTTCTTGGATTCCAAGGGACAATTTATAGTATGTTTCGTAATATATGTTTTTGAATATTCATCCATTCGATCCATTTTTTAGATTTCCATAGTAAAAACTATAAAGCTGTAATTTTCTATGGATATTCAACACAGTCACAAAACGATATTATAAAGTCTTAAAAAATGCTTTTCGTCGTTTTCCCCCTACATATAAAGGAGGTTATTTTTTTTAATATAGCCAATACCATGGGGACTCTTTGGGAAGATCTTTAAAATACTTTATAATTTTACAAGGACTATTTTCTAGCAAGGAATTCGTTTGGGATTATCGTTGGACACAAGTGTCTCTTTTACCAGCTAAATGGATGGTATTAGACACATTATTAAAAAATCCCGGGAGTAACTCAAGTTTATATTATCAATTTTAAAGGAATACTATCACTGCTACTTAGCTTTGCAAATCGATTCATTGTCGATGAACTCACAAAGCAGGACTGGCACGTGGTTGGTTTTTGCCCCCGAGTGAAACTGATTGAAAAGTGGATCCTTTTTTATTACCTTCCAGTTGTTTAACCTTAATTGATAATTGTAACTTATTCTGTACCTAAAAATCTTTATATAAATTAATATAATTTTTTTTCTAATGAAATTACGGAATGAACCATTTAGGCATTCGTACGTATTAGATAATTTAATAAAATAATACTACATGCAATATTATTTGGATTTAGAAATTAATCCTAGAATCATTTTATAGCGCATAGATAAAGTTTTATCTTTAAAATAGAGTATAAAACCTAGAGCAAAAAACGATTATTTCAGAGTTGTTACACAGCTAGGTAAGTTGGAAGTAAATAATTCGTCTATTCGCAATTTCTACAAACCGAAATATTGTGTAACTTTTTGAAGCGGGACGTTTTAGCAAAACGGTCTTAGCTATTAGGTAATAGAGTTATGGATAGATATAATTCTGCTTAATACTCCTGCGATTTTTGCGTTAACGTTAGTTTTAATAACTGTATCTAAATGCACCTTAATTATTGCGTCAACGGCGTAGCATAAATTTAGTTCTATACAAAATTTAATTTCTTCGAGGTTACTAGCGCGCTAATTAACACGTTAGGACGCAATAGAGGCAGAAGCATAAGATGTCTCGCCATTTATTTTTATTGGGTTTTATTCTAGTGCAGTAATGCAAAGAATCATTCACCATTAATTGTAATTATAATCCGGTCCATATTTCTCTAAAGATCCTCCTTTTCTCTTCGTGTAATCTATAATAACAATATACAATTCATTTCAGCATTGACGATGAAATTCTTGGCTGTATTCGTTACTCTCGCCGCGGTGGCCTACGGCTTCCCGTCGACCACCACCTGGACGCTCGATGAGCTCTCCAATGCTCTCCAGAGCCCTGGAACTGATCCCATCCTGATCCCTTACCTCGAGAATGCTATTAACGAAATGGTGGCGGCTTTGCACCACGGGCACAACATGGTATGACATATATTATATTGACACAAGCAATTTTTCCCCTTACTGAATATAAATCATAATTCAGGGTCAGAAATTTGGTCAATTAATCTGACCAAATGTAGGTTGGCAGAACATAAGCAACTGATAATTCATTATAAATACTTCAGTTGACTGACTGAATAGATTGACACACGGATATACTATTTTAAACATGTCATATCAGTCCTGACAGAAGTAAACTGGGCTCTCGGTAATACCCACGGATGTAAGTGAGCCAGATTAATTCCTCTCTTACAATGCCCATGAACATAGACTTCAATTTAGCGAAGTCATTTCAAAATATAAAAAAAATGTCATTAAAACATTACAGGAAACCATCACCATTGCCATGCCTGTCGTCGGGGAATTCACTCTGGAAGAACTAGCCGCTGCTCTTCAAGACCCCAACACTGACCCTGCCCACATCCCGTATTTTGAGGCTGCCATCAACAACCTCATGGATGCCTTCCACGCTGGTATTGACAAGGTGAGCAGAAAAAAAAATAACGTTAACAACGAATCACATTTAAAATTCTTAAACGAAGTCCTGGTCATTCGACCAGGTATATGTTTCTTGAAATTATAATTATAATAAGAGTTTATCTCCTCAAAATAGTGAAAATAATTGATTGTTTAATATCTTTACAGCCCACCATCACCGTTGTAATTCCTCCTGCGGTGGGAACTCCTGCCGGCGTACCCGACTTCATCGATGTCTGGCCTGTTCAGGTTCCTGAAGAAGAACCCAGCTTCATTGACGTTTGGCCCATTCAGGTCCCCGAAGAAGAACCTAGCTTCATTGACGTCTGGCCCATCCAGGTCCCTGAGCATGGATCTGTTGTCCCCGTCGCTCCTGCTCCCGTTCAACCATCCAGCCCCCTTGTCCAAATCATCGTCAATGCCCGTCAGGTAAAATGAAAAAATCTCTCATTATGTAGAACTTAGTGCATACAGAATTTGTAAAGTATGTCTTCGTTTTACTTAAATTCATGACAAATACATTGATTTTCAAAAGTTACGATTGAAAGAAACGGAAAAATTCGAGCTCAGAACTTTGCGTTGTATAGACTGATAGATTGTATAGACAAAAAGACATGGTTTAATTTGTTTTTGTGTACACAAAAAGACATGGTTACATTAACTTTCTTCAGATATAGTGCAAAATATAGTCTCATTGATATCGTTTACTTAGAGACTGATGAAAGCTGTTGTTTGAAGCTGAGCAAAAACAAGATTATCAACAAATTGTATGATTGTGCTTGATGATGTTGCTTTAACAATGAAATATTTATTCCAGCCTTCTGATGTAAGCACTGTCTCCAGTGGCAGCTTTAACGGACCTTCTCCCGTGGAAGTCATCAAACCCCTTCCCGGATGGGGAAACTTCATCGAAAACCACTAAATACCGATGAATGTCCTAGAGGTGTAGCTAACAATTAAAATTCATTATTTTTACAAATGTCTTTTCATACTTCTACTTTCCTCCGTACTTCTACTTTTCTTCGTTATTAAATTTACATTTAAAAGTTTAACGATAATGTATATTAATTAAGCACTTGTGAGTCTGAAGTGTCATGATTCTTCGTTAGTTCAATCTATATATCGTATTATCGAAGCTACGGTCCTCCTACGTATGCCTAATTCAACCAGAAATCTGGCGAGAAGTATTATAGCTTCCTCAAAATTGTATCTTAAACCTTGCAACCGTTAAAGAGTCACACATTAAAGTGTTAGTTTGTATTATTACTTTATCTATTAACTCATCCAGAGGCCGACACACTATTAGAAACGGTGGTTCACCCAGAACAGACCATAAGTACACGTACGCCGAAATTAAATTCAATCAAATCGGAGCTTGATAATCTGTGGGTCTGTTCTTGTATTCCAAACAGCAATAGTTTTTCTTAAGCAATTTCTTTTCCACTTTCCTTAATTATCTATCAATCAGCCTTTGAAGGTCCACTGTTGGACCCCCGCCCCCTAATTTTCGCCATTCAGACCGGTCTGAGCCCTCTGAATCCAGCGATTACGCACCTCACTTACGACTATGCAAATTTCTATTTTATCCAGAATTGTGCACCTGAGGTTGAGAGGTCTATGAATAGTGGATATCCTACTCATCAAGACCAAACTCATGCTCATCCAGTCTCTCGTTCTCCCTATTATTGATTACCGAGATGTGTGCTACCCGGTTCTTAGCGTGGAATCTCTTAATAAGCTGGAGTGCCTTAAAGAAACAATTGTATCCGTTATTGTATCAGCTTACGGAAGTATGATCATGTCTCTAATTATCGTCGCCAATTAAGACGGCTTGCTATTCGTAAAAGACGTGACTGCAGATTTTTTTCACTGTTTATTCCACATTGAATTATGCTTCGTATCCAGAGTATCTAAAGGATATCATTCAGTAGGTACGTTTGTGACACTCATGATGAGATATTTTGTTCCCCTACAAATTTAAAAGAGTATATTCCACCAATTTAATCTAGTTTCTTCTATAATTCATTTACTATTCAGGCTATATCATTCTGGAATACCATGGCCGTAAAAATAAGAACGGTCCAATTCTGTGGTTCTTTAAAAAGGAAGCGCACGAACACTACTTGTCTGCTTATATACTCCATTATTCCTGTCAGATAGTAATTACATCATATATTATAAATGGATTCATATTATTATACCTACATATATACTGTACATTATTCATATATTATTTGTTTATGTATGCATGGAGATTATGTAATTGTTAATTTTATTGACAACCACTACTTCTCATCGCCTCGAAGGGTTCACTGATAGATAATTCCATTAGGCATTAGGCCTGTCTATTGTAACACCTAGAGTTAGGTTTTTAATAAAACCGTGCCGTTAAAATTGGCAAAGAAACACATTTTCCTATTCGTAACATACGACTAATTATGGATTTATTTATAACAAGCTTTATAAAAAAAATAGTACGAGCAGAAACTCCTGAGAAAACTATGGTATTCTTTCTGGGGTCAGATTCCAAAGCTGCATCTATTATTAGTAGGTTTTTTTTTAATTATCTTTCCTATTTCCTACAAAGGAATACGCACCCAAAAGATTGAATTCACACCATGGCTAGTAGAAAAAAATAGGTACTTACTTAAATGGACTTTCAAAGGAAATTAAAATTTTAGAACTATGGGAGTAACCTAGAAAGTTAAAAACAACATTCCTATTTAGAGTGCTGTCGGGATTAAAATGTGTCAAAAATCTTGAAACATATACGGTATTGCTAATTTATTATCAGCAGAAAGTAAGATGAGTAAAAATTTTGGTTTGGATTCAAAGATGGATGAAACTTATCTAGGATGAGATCCTAAATTTAGTTCTGATGATCATATTATAAGTTTAAATATAAAAATCGATACTCTTACTGCTGAAGTTGGTCATTCACATCTCGATCCCGATGGTGCTATCAATTAGATTTAGGACTTGCCTGAACATGAAAGTCTTTTACACAAATGAGTTTACAATATACGATATGATTTGGAATTGGAAATTAATCTTTAAATGATTTTATAGCTTGAAGATATCTTTTTATCTTTGAAATACAGTATAAAACGTAAAAGAAAGAACAAATAATTCAAAGTTGTTTCATAGCTAGGTAAGTTAACGAATCGATATATTTTATTGTTTTTTTTTGGGCTGTAATAACACATTTGTAACTATTATGTGTTGAGGTCGATATTATTCGGATATAGCAAACTGCATTCATTCAAGAAGAACCCACTGCAGAATTGATTAAATTCAATGCATTATTTAACTATGAGGATTAATATTTTTAGTTTTGGAATACATTGCGCTCTTTCTTGAGAATTGACCAGGGGTTATGTGGCTTATTGAAAGGTATTCCATATGGGTAACCATAGGATTCTCTGCACAACAGTGGGACCTGTCCCTCCACTGAGAGTTTCTTGGTTTCTCGAGTACACACACGAGTAAATAGTACATTAATGAAATCCATCATGTCATCATGTTAGATCAGATGCGTAGTAACGGGGCCGCGGCTATAGCGAAACACCATTATTGTTGCTTTTGCTAAAGCCGAAGAATTTTAAACATGTTTTTGTGCCAACGATGATCGATAAACAATGTTTATCAAATTACAGTTTGGGGAAGATTTGAATTCAGTCCAAGATTATCTAAGGATCCTCTTCTCTTCTCAAAATATATATTAACTATATGCTATTAATTTCAGCATTGACGATGAAGTTCTTGGCTGTATTCGTTACTCTCGCCGCGGTGGCCTATGGCTTCCCGTCGACCACCACCTGGACGCTCGATGAGCTCTCCAATGCTCTCCAGAGCCCTGGAACTGATCCCATCCTGATCCCTTACCTCGAGAATGCTATTAACGAAATGGTAGCGGCCTTGCACCACGGGCACAACATGGTATGTTATTTGTATTGTATACTATTACGTTACTTACTTTGGGCTCAGATGTTTTCAAAAAATCAGAGAGATATAAATAACAATGTTGTTCAATTGTGTATTGGCAGATATATTTGCATCTTTGACAAAAATATAACGATCGGTCATACAATATATCCCTAGTAAATTTCCCTGATGCAGACAATATGACAATATGTAATTAATAAAAGCACGTCAAGTGATTGTTCTGGATGCACAAAAACACTTTTTCCGAATATTTCGAATTAGTTCTGACTGCGGTATGTCAGTGTATTCATGAACAGTCAGGGCTTTCACTGTTGATGGGCCAGTGCTGGATTTCTTACGCTGTTAATCTATAATTACAATTTTAATAGAATGTGAAAGAAATTCAAGCTTCAAGGTTATTCTAAAAAGTTTTGATCGCAATCCTCAGGAGACCATCACTATCGCTATGCCCGTCGTCGGTGAATTCACTCTAGAAGAACTGGTCGAAGCTCTCGAGGATCCTAACACTCACCCTGCCCATATCCCGTATATTAAGGCTGCTATCGACAGGCTCATGGATGCTTTCTATGCCGGCATTGACAAGGTAAGTGGAACAGACAATGATATTGACGGCGAATCACATTTAAAGTTCTTAAACCAAGTCCTGGTGTCTAAATCTTCTTTGTAAAATTATAAATTATCTGCTATTATATTTTTCCAAAACATTGAACTGAATTCGATTGTTTTATATCTTTACAGCCCAGCATTACCGTGGTTCTTCCTCCTGCATCGGTTGGAAGTCCTGCCGGCGAACCCGACTTCATCGACGTTTGGCCCGTTCAGATTCCTGGGGAAGAACCCAACTTCATTGACGTTTGGCCCATCCAAGTTCCTGAAATAAAACCTGTCATGCCCGTAGCCCCTGCTCCTCCAGCTCCATCCAGTCCCCTTGTTCAAATCATCGTCAACGTTGAGCAGGTAAAAATTAATATAATAAGTAAATGGACTTCAGAACTGAATTAGATAGATATTTATTTCTTGTTGCACATACAAAGATGCAGTGCAAAAGATGGTCTTGTCATTATCGATAAATTGAAAACAGATTGAAACTTTTATTAATGGCGACGTAAAAACAACATTTCACATGGATTATTTTAACGATGAATTATTTATTTCAGGCTTCTGATGTAAGCACTGCTGCCGATGAAATTATTGACAGGCCCGTGGAAGTCATCAAACCCCTTCCCGGATGGGGAAACTTCATCTAAAACCACGAAACACCAACAAATATTATCTGAAGAGTATCTAACAATTAAACATTATTGTTTGCAGAAATGTATTTTATATATTTTTACTTTCTACCGATTCCTACTTATGTAATCAATGTACCTGTTGTTACATTCAATACCTAAGCCAAATTCCAACATATCAACACATTTCAATTCAATCAGACATTTTAAATTGATATAGTAATGCTGGTTCCTTGAAAAAGGGATGCTAATTTATACAAATTATTAATTAGGTTTTAATGCAATTTTAGTTCTATTACCTGTTATGAGTATATATAAACCCATTTAATAAGTAGCTCATAGATTCATAAACTGTGAAATAATTCTATATTAAAAACAATAAATTGCTAATTTTGTATCGAAATTAGATGTTTTTGTTGTATTTGGTTAGTAACAATTTGATATTTGTAAAATAAGTAAATTCATATCTATGTTTGTATTTAAGTATAAAAGTATCCGTCTGTGACATCAAAATTAATAAAAATAATGTAATAAATTTATTTTTAAATTATTTGTTGACTTCGAAATAGTCTTTGACGATGATATTGTAATCTTTTCACAAAACATAGTTTTCCTACTCATAAGGCCTGAGAATTTGCTAATAGTATGTAAACATAATTTACTGTATTACACAGTACCTAACTAATAGGACTTTTAATCATGCCGTCTAAAATTGCTAATCTCGGATTAGTAATGCAGATGTCCAGCGAATACTTCATTACATTTTTGATATATGACACAGAAATATCATAACTATAACGATTACTCAGTTTCTTTGAAGTGAAGCTCAGTTAATATTATAGAATAAACTGTAACAGTATCTGTAAATAGTCACACAAGGAAATTTTTATCAATTGCAATACTCGTATTTCGGACACGTTATCAATTTCTCATGGTTTCATGCGAAAATAAGTCAACTTTACACGAAAATTCCGCAAACCGAGATAATATTGACTAAAATTATCGGTAAGTGGACACGTCAAGCCCTTCCATATCAGCCATGTTATTGATTAATCGTGATTTATAAAACGAAGAGGATACGAGTTGACCGCAGTTAGTGGTGAAACTTCAAGTGAATAAATTTTAGTCCCTTCCGTGCAGTACCTTGAAATAGTACGTTATATTTTTTTATTATTATTATTAATAGTTTAATAATAGCATACTATTAAGTATAACATTATTAACAGTGATTTAGTTATTAGTTATCGTTGTACCTCATGAGCATGTTTGAAAACGTTAAAACATAATTCGATTTCTCTTTTATCTGTATTACTAGCTGTTGGTTGCCTCACATTAATTTTTATTGACTTGATAAGACGTCTGTGAATTTCTGAGTGCTAGTCTTGTAATCATAATCATTAACATAAGACTGTTCTAAAAAATCTGATTTGCTCCTCCCTGAAGGAGAACTTGGATACCCCAAGTCAAAAAAGTTGAATCATTATTACAAATTAAAGACGTGTTATCGAAGCGAAGCTTATTTGTTGAGCCCGCGACTTCGTCCGCGTGAAATTTAAGATAAAGTG
>DWPA01004128.1:0-13195 GCA_018251375.1 Calpodes ethlius | reverse complement strand
ATTTTAGTAATACTTGTAAGGGCGTCTTTTAGCGACTACATGACTTCATATTCAGTACATAGAATATGTTATATACTAATACAACTGGTAACAAAACACTAACTATTAGTGGAAAATTATTGATATTTGAATGTATAGCAGACTAAGGTTTGCTGAGCGAGTTACTATTTATTTAAAGTACTATAACTGTGGTGTAATTGTAGTATTCAATCAATTAACAACTAGTTATAAAGTTATAGGTATAGATACATAACTTGTGATTTAGTTATAATTTACAGGAATTATAAAAGAAAATGTATGTCGCAGTAAATAACATATTGCCTGAACAATTTGCAGTGGCCTTGTATTCAGTTAAGTGGACTATTATAAATCTTGGCATCTGAGCACAAACAATTGAAAGAAAACTATAGTTGTTGTAAATACATAGTGTTTATTATGTAGCCGCCTGTTACGAATGCAGATTGCGCTCAAGTCAAGTTCCGTTCTCGACTGCATTATTAGAAGGGATGCTGCTGCATAATGCAATGCACATTTTCTCTTGCTACTGTTGCTTGCAAGGCTGTTTTGAATTTGTGAGCTTCGGATCTTTACAGTTTTCCAAATATCAAGTTTAAATTTAATGTTACTGTAAAGATAGATCACGTTACTAAAATTAAATTGATGAAAGGAAGAATTAATGTTATTTTGTTTAACAATAATCGCTAAACCGGGCCCGAGAATATAATAAACGACAAAAAAATGAATGCCCGAGGTTAATTTATCAAGTATTCACCTTTGTTTCTCTGCGAAATATCCACTTAAGATTACAAGTTGTGTTTAGCAATAAAAGATGGATGATATCGCAGGATAACTTGCCCGCGGTAAACAAACCGTCCTTCAAAGCAACCCAGTCGAGGACCCTATTGTCGTTTCGTCCTCAGGGCGTCTGACTCATTGCACGCAGTCGTCGTTAAGAGGGCATTGCTCACTTGGTTACTCCCCCCTGGCGCGACCGCTGCATCAATATGCCATCGCTTGGAAAATAAACGCATTCTACATACGTGTGCACCGCGCAAGGACCAGGACTCGCATTGTTCTACACATTAATACCAGCCTTATTCCGATTGTATTGTTTTATCATAAGTGTCACTTTATATTATTCATTGTTTTTTTTGCCAGCCAATGACACATCGTCACCCCGTTTAACTCAATGATACATTGGAGGTTGTGCGTTGAATTTTAAACCGCAATTACCTCATATTGTAAATTATTTGCGTAGTTACATTAATAGTATTGTCAAGGCGAATCCGAAATCAATATCCTACCAATAATATACGAGTAGTTAAATTGACGTAAAGTTGAAATGGATTTATTTACCTATCAGAAATCCAAATGTTCCTGGCCGTACATTCTAACGTTATGGATGACAACGATTGCTTTAAATATAGAAGGAGATACTAGCAGGTCGGATGACATCTATAATAAGACAACGGGAGACCGGTGATACGAGGATTGCTCAAGCGCTTACGGGTTGTTCACTTTACCATCCGTATGAAAAAATTATACATACGTGTAAATGTTAACGTATTTTAGTAACAAAACGTATTTATTGGTTTCTTTGTCTTGAAAATTTTTAATTATGTAGTTGTATATTATTGAAACGCTTATTTACCGTTCGTTTCTGTATTTATCTATTGAGCGGGAAGTAAGATATATTTGTATAACATGTAAATCTAACTTGTTTATATACAGGAAGAGAATTACAGCATTATCGCTAATATTTATTTGTAAACACGTAAAACAATTATTTATGGCTATTTTCTACATCATATGTGGAGAATTAGAATATTATTGAGGCTATCAACTCAAATATAAACTCGCATAGTTAGAACTCTGTTATAAATATTTTTAATTTAAGTAACTCTTCTACTAAACATAGTAAGAATAGCTAATTGTACGTTTCCCACAATATAGTCCTTTGTTTTAAGTTGTCCTATACATACAGGATACATTAGGAATTTCATACATATGTCGAAAAAATCCTGCTAGCACTCGCCATAACCTACGTGAACAAAAAAAAACCACTAGCCACATATTGTTTGCTTATGTATAGTGTAGACATGAGTGTTCAAAGGCGACCGAAAGTAGAATAATAACCAATAATTACCAGTCGTGTGGTACATAGTTAAAAGCAATGGGAACGGTTTCACTGAAATCGAATGTAGGTGGATCGGGCCGCTCCAATTGCTGTAGTCGCAAATTCGTCAGCCGACCTCGGACACACGGCTGAACGCGCGATATCTTATCAACATTAACCAGCGCAAAAATTTACCGCCCAATGTACGTAGAAATAAGCTTAACAGACTTTATTTCACGAATTAACACCGGAAAATGTTTTTTTTTTCTTGTAGTATAATTAGTCGTAAAGCAATGTTAGTACAGCGGTTTGAGCGTTGGTTATTCGAACATTGAATTCGAATTCTGAACGCACCACTAACTTTCAAAAAAAATCTCTGTTTTACAATTTAATTATTACTTGCTTTTGAAAAAGGAACCTGAAAAACTATATAAAAGAAGACCCGACCCCAGCAGTGGAGATATTATGGGTTACAATGAATGGATGAATAATTATTCATCGCCGTATGAGAAGAAATCTTGTAAACCTAAGTATAAAACAGTGTAATGTGGTAACGCTGTAATCGTCGACCTTATTCTTGTTCCGGCAATCTAGTCCCTACCATCCACATCTTCCGTTTCTGGGTCACAACGATTAATAAAATTTAAGTAACCTACTTTTATCGAGTACTGTGACACTGACGGTGTTTCCTTTTGCACGACTGCGTAGGAGGCCCTGCTTATTGTTACATTGTGTTCTTTTCTCATTAACTGTTTGTACAAACGTCATCCTTCGACCCGAATGACCTCTGACACTAAGTGCCACGAAATTCCGCCTGTCCATGGCCATAATATAATTAAATTTAAGAGTTCACAGTATCTATTGCATTATATCTATGTATCTGAAGGTTCAATGAAGCAGTCTAAAAATTTAATTGTTTCCGGCAGTGTGTAGGCGAACTATTACGTTAGTCAATTAAAAAAAATTAAACTACGTTCGATATCTTCGTTGGCTTTGATTGTCGTGTGTTTGGGGGCACGATTGTGCTCCCAGCCAAGTCAACACGGTGTATATTGATTACCTGAAGCAATTCGAAGCATTTAAAAACATACCCGTAACAGCTAAAACAATTACATACTATATAAAATTACAATTCTATAGAGGTTTTGAAAGTATCTGCTATCAAAGTTGTTTGATTAATATTCATATGAATGATCAAAGCGACAAATGTATGCGTCCTTCTAACAGATGTACAATAACCTCATTGTGCATTAAATGAGACCTCAAAGGTGTTCATTCATTATTGAAATTGATAACCATAATGGTCACACAATAACATGTATAATGTATTAAATTATTTATTTAGGTTGACCGCACAGTATATAGGATTCTTTTAAATTCGATTATAAAATTGGGCAAAAGGTCGTGCTCCTGCAATTTAGGTAACTGGAGCGAAATTTAATTATATTAAAGGTCAATGTATACACTGTAATATTGAATATGAGTGAGGAATATTGAACACTTTGTGAAATGTCATATCAAAATTAACCAGGAGATCAAACTTGGCCTCGGTAATATAATTTAACGGTTTAACAGTCGCAATTATTAAGAAAGTAATTACTGAATCACGTTTTATGATCACGTCGGTAGGTAAATGACTGGGAGATCTTATTTACAGAATATATATCTTCATTCGCTCACGTTGACAAATTTAATCAACCGTCTTACCTACTTACCTCAATCGCAGCTCAAATTACGATGCGAGGCTTAAAAAACATTATTGGACAAATCGAAATTATGATTCAGAAACTGTGACTATCTCGTAAATATAATAATTTATAGTAATCTAGAAAACAAAACGTGCTCAAATAATATAAACATACGTGATTCAAAATGCTTACACGCGTTGTTATGGATATTTAATAAAAGCTGGGTCATGAGATAGACGTTATCCGGAACGTTCGCATGAATTTGTATGTTGGAATTAACTCGGTTAGTCACCATTTATTTAAAACTAGCGGCTCCCCTGGTTTTGCGCGGTTGTAATTAAAATAAAAAAAAACTTCTTAATAATATATCCCATGTCGTTCATTGATAATGTAGCAAATTACAAACATACTACTTGTGAAAAAATTACTGAAATTTGATTGATAGTTTTGAAAATTAATATATACAATGTAAGTCACAAACATTACCTCTTTGTAATATTAGTATAGACTTGAAAAGCAGTAAGAAATTCCTTCTACACAACTGATTTAGTTTTGGTGAACTATGTAATGTAATAAAAATAAAGTCAAGGTCAATGCTGTGAGAAGCAGTTTAACGATAGCAGCTTTGGGGTTTCACTACATAGGGTTGCAGGACACAATGCTCGTTGTAGTGAAAGCCCGGGCGCGGTTAACCGGCGCAGACGCAGCTGTATTCTGCGGCGGGTAAAGCTACGTACGCACTATAGGTACTATATTACAGATTTGAGTGAAAAAAAAATCAAAAGAGATGTCTACGTTCCTTGTTTTGACACAGAAATATGCTAATTATTAAGAAATTGTTGTCTGAATGAAACTGAAATAGGATAATGCAAATGAGAATGTTCAAAATGAAACTCGATTTTTTTTTTCTAAAATTAAGCTAATCATTTACGCGCAATATAAGGATACCGCTTTCAAGTCTATAGAGTAGTAATAACCTTTCATGTCATATTTAAAATCATCTGCAAACTTTCTGCTCGGTGTGGTCACAGCCTAACGTAGGTACAGTCGAACAAAGCGACCGCACGCGAGCCACGAACGGATGCAGTACGGTGATGAAACTGACACAGATTCTAACGCGTATTTGGTAATCGAATTACAGTTCGTGAAAGTCTCGCAAGGCGACCGTGCCATGTCTCTGAGATGAATGAAAAATGAATACGATTATATCGAAACGTTGGTAACAGTCGCCCTAGAAAATAAATGCATGCCGGCAATTATCATTATTTTCTAGAGGTAACGTTTTAACGTTGGCCATTTTATGATAACCATAAATCATCACAAAATTTCTCACGCTAGTTTATGTTCCATATATGAAATTTTGAAGTAATAAAAACTTTATATAATATATTTGCTTCTTATTACAACTCCGCTCATATCACTTCTATCATATCATATCATACTAGTACTTACTAAGATTCAGCTGAATCAATTTTGTTCCATCGAGTTTGATATCGACATTTGAATTTATCGGGAACGATTCCTGATATATTTGACATATTACCAAGTTCCCTCTTTACCAATTTACAGTTATTATCTTTACTAGGAATAATGTTGTTTTGATTGATTCTAAAATAGTACATGGAAAATCTTAAAGCTAGTTTATGCGGTTCATTTATTTACAACTTTTATATTTTAAGAACCTACATGCAGTAACTTTCAACGATCGACCTACATAGCATGTAAAATGAAGGTGATATTTTCGTTTTGATCGCACCAATATTTAGTCTCTTGTTGAAGATTCTTACTTCTATGGTTTATTGTAGATATAATATCTCTATATATAGTTCTTTATCAAACGTTACATTTTCCAGGTAGTTTAAATTGATAACAATATGATATAGATGTCAAGAATTTATGTTAACAGATTTAGATGTATTTATGAAACGACGATACGAACAAAGGATTTTTATGTACGTAAATAATAAAAAAATTGAAGTTATGATTAATAATAAACAATTAATTAATAGATAAGCCTAAATATTCAGTGGTTATTAAGCTATACTTTCGTTATTTATTCGACATTTAAATGTTCTTCTGCCTCCACACCCGACACAAACGCTGAATACACGCACACATATGGCCAGCTCCACTTTATATTATAATGTTAACTTTTCTTTTGCCAAATCGTCATTGTTAAAGATCGGGCTCAGTGCGCGCGTACTGAAACGAAATTGTACTCGTGTCCCAGTTTTGGGATGCGAAACTGCGATCGTTGATTGGCGTATTACGAGGTTGCTACATTTTCGCCTTGCATTCTATTCCATGAGAATTCACAGATATTGCCTGCGTATCGGTCACTAGGTCGCTCGCTTGTAACAACTAAATGCCTTAACGAAACTTAGATACGCGGAAATTCAAATAGGTTATAAATTGTTTGATAATTTAGCTCATGATAAATCCTTTGTGGATCAAGTTAGTGATATCCTTCACAAGGTATTAGTGAAATGCCTATTGTTAAATTGGATAGCGTAACAAGTTTAATACGTGGAAATAATTAATCCCAACAGCTTAATTATATAATTATTATAGCAGGTAATTCCTATATGTTTATTTAAAATTCTCTAGCTAGTTTCGGAATCTTGCCATATCTGAAGGTTTTTCTATAGAATTCAGTTTAAATTGAAATCAATTTCTTCATAATAAATTCAAAAATCATAAAACCAGTCCATATGTGAAAACGTTCCCCTATCCATTGTTCTGTTTTGGTAGGATATTGATTTAACAATCACATAAGCGAATTCCTATAAGCCGCAAAGAACCTTGCATCCAGACCGCATTGTTGTTGCCCTTGCGGTCGCGCTTCGCAACCTATTTTCCGGTCTCTTGTTACGATACTAAATTAAAACAATCTGAAGTTGCTTACGTTACGTTACTTTTAGTATCATACCTACCTACTTTAGTTGGGTATAAAAATATGTACTATTATTAGATAGGTGGATGTATCAGAAACTTTACAATTTCAATTGGTTCGTCCCATTGTTCATGTATGTTTCTGATCTGAAGCTTTTACGTTCTAAATTGACGGATGTGGATGCTAAGAGTATGTTATGTAGTACAAATCCGCTTGAACTTTGACTTCAACTAATGTAACAACTTCGCAGACATTTGCTCCGAAGTAGAATGTTAAATGTTGAATATAGTATCTGGGCTTTGTCTTGCCTAATGGGAGAGGGACAAAAGATGGAAGGAATAGATAAAGACGAAAGATTTGGTTTATTGCAGCGATAATTTTAGTCCCTAATAAATAGATAATTATACGATATTGTCTAGCCAAGAGATTTTATATTCTAAATATATATGAATAAAACATACTACTTGTTGTTGCTTACTTGTTCAAAGGAAGACCTCCCCAGACACGGTTGGTTGCCCATCACCCTATTGTTGGATTCAGCAACACAATGTCGGTTAAGAACCTGTTTTAGCCAAGGATACTTTATCTTTTACGTCTCCTTTACACGTCGGTGTATTTAATCCTGAACGAGTTCAACGCGATAACCATTTCTTATTCAATTCTTAAAATCGTGGATTACCGTCAAAACTTTGTACAGAATTTTGAGAATCATTAACAACTTATTTTGTCCTTTTTACGTTTCCACTGCGTCAAATTCAGGTAGATCATATGTTTACATTTTGGTATGATTAACAACATCTGGATTACGGTTCAGGTATTCAAAATGTCTTTTATTGTTTTGGGATCATTAGGATTATGAATGACAAAAAAATATTGTTAAATTTATTGTGGTAATCCTTCATCTTTGTCGAAAACAGGCTCGTTTATAGTTAAACAGGTTATGATTGTACTTGCTTTGTTGTGATTTATATTTTTAAAATTCGTACATTTTAGAGTTTCCATTCCAGAAAGTTGTGAAAAATAAATTGCACTCATAAATTACTGCATCATTAGGAAGTTAATATGCTAAATTCTCGATAGTTTTTTTTTATATAACACATATCAGATAAGCGAATGGTTGTTAGAAGACGATGTATGTGTTGCTATACTTTTTGCATTTATTTTGGGAATACCAACAGCGATGTGTCATCTGCGTATGCCACCTGAAACAAAGGGAATTCTTGTGTGTGGGAGTGTGTGTATGAGGTTTTATTTTATATTATAATAACAGTATGTTGTACGTTACAGGCTCGGGTCGGGCAGCGAGTGCGGCGGTGGAGGGTCCGGCGGCGGCGCGCCCGCCCCGCAGTCGGCGCGGGTGTCGTCGAACGGCGCCGGCGGGATGGCCGTGAGCCGCGTGCCCAGCCCGCTGCACGACGGCAACACACCCGTCGCCGAAAACTGGTGCTTTACTCAGGTTGGTATCACAAACCGTGTAGAGGCAGGACGACAATTTAAAAAATGATGGTATTCCTGCTTCTTTTCTATCCAACAACACCTATTTCCGAAATCCAATAGGAGTGTCTTTAGGACTATTCGAAAAAAGCAACTCGTAATTGCAGCTGTTTGCTTTAGTATAATTATATACCCGGAAGCGAGAGGTGACACTGATAAAAAAAAACAGGTAATTCTTTCCTACGTACCTCATAGCGCAGTATGTGCCGTTGGCGATGTCGAAATCTAGTGACAATAGACACCATTTTACTGTCAGGTGACTAAAAGTTTCCTTTGGTGCCTATTTTATTAGATTGTTTCTAAAGCATGGACCTCTATGTTCACAATGCAAACCATCTAATCAAAGCCTGCATTGATAATAATTAAGTAAAAAATAATATGAAAAAAATGTATTCGACATGTAAGCGCGAATGGCCAGTAATGTTGAAAAGCCTGGGCTACAAAAATGTAACATTGTATGAACATAGATAACTTGTTACATCTCCATATAATATATGCATGTAGTGCAGTTTCGAAAATAGACTATTCTGTTTTCACCCGCTTTAAAAGATTGAGTTTGGATTACGGTAAACATTTTTTTAACCTTGTTGCAAAAACTCTGCTCCTGAAGCGAATAAATCGATATAAAACGTATGCATCCATGTGTAGAAAACCAAACATCGGTTTTAATATTTACCACACGTGGCATGACTGGCATGTGGTTGAATCCTGTGATAGATTTAATTGATGAGGTTCTAATTAATCATCGTAAAATCGTTAACAATCCTTTCAGGACAAAACCAATGTACAAAATATTTACGGATAAATTTTCAGAGTTTGCATGGTGAATGTGAATATGCGATTCTATCCTCAAACTGCATGCATAAAACTTGGTTTAAATTGAAAAGTTCTAATGATATTAACGTCATCGTTTATGAGGTACTCAATAACATACATAGTTCATTTCATATTGAAAACAAATTAAAACGCTTGCTAATGATATCTCATCGAACGATGTTGTTGTCTTCACAGATAATTACCATAAAATACACTTGAGCACATTCATTAACAATAGTGTACATAGGATCAAGAGCTACATCTACACGATAACACTATTTGCTTATTAGGTATGGTTACGATATATGGATACAGTTGTTGAGTACGCGCAGAATGTTATAATACGATACTAGGAAGTAATCTAGCAGTGTTCAATTCCATGTAGACCTACGTGTTCGGTGTTTAAAGGGAGATGACTAGCTAACCTCTCGCTCTGACTTGGCGAAAAGTTTTGCAATACGCGAACATATGATTTTAAACTTTTTTCATCGCGTAAACAAAAAATTTTACCTGTACTTATGAGTTTTGTTTTGAATGCCAATATTACGACCTTATTGCATTGGTCATGGTGGCGGTGAAAATGCATTATTAGTGTTGTTGAATAAGTCTTTTAGAAATACTATAGCTCTGCGAAGACCGTTTTTGATCCAAGAATCGGTTTGCGAAGTCGTAAGGTTTTAAGTAGTAATTTAGTTTATATTCCAGTTTCTGACTTTAGATAATAAATATATTAGTTCTGAGTACAGATTACTAATAACTAACAGTAATTTGGTTACTGAAAAATTAAAAAAATCCATATTTTTTATATAATAGCCACCTGCTTGTATCAATTGTGGGTATTGATGTCCATTATTAACAAAAACATAAAAGAGAACCAAACTTCTTGCTCTCGCTACAAATTACCATGTGAATAAAATAAATGTGTTCACCAGAGAAGATAGGGTTTCCTATGTTTTTATTTGTATAAGTATGTACATAAGAATATGTTTATGAGTGCATGTAATTATTAATTTTCCCTAAATATAACAAAAAACTATTGCAGTTGTCAAAGCTGATGTAGGTTTACTGTTGATTTTCTCCATTTTATTTACTACAGAATACAGTAACAAATTATTGTTGACTGCTCGATAATAACTAATCACTTAGATGCGCAGTTAGTAATTCAATATGTTGACATTGGCACCACGTAGTTATATCTATGGGTTAAGTTAATCTTTGTTCCTTATCTCTATATCACTTCAGAACGTTATTCTTAGTTCAAACGATTCTGTGTGACGTCTTTACATGTGCAATAATGGAGTCATATACTATATAGTGAACATGTTACAGATGGATTTCTTATTTCAACATCGCTATTATTTATATTTTTATGATATCTACATTTCAATGTCTACGTTCGCAATGTTTAACATACCGGACTGCCATTCAAAGGGTCCCGTTTCGATTCATAGCAAGGCAGAAATTTGAGTCATGATAGATGAGCGTGTTTTTGTATTTTAATGTAAGGATAAAATTCCCTTGCATTCACGACAGTGAAACCTTGTGGTGATATGAGTGTGTAGCAATTTTTTTGTTTTGTAAGTCAAATGAATATTTAATAATATACACTGCAAAAAACTAGAATCGATCATTAAAACAAACAGATACTCCATACAAAGAACATCCAGAGTTGTTGTGTCACAAATAAATAATTTTGTGTGTTTATAAGCAAAACACTGGCTAACTACTGTATCGCTATCAAATCAAACTCAGCATGGTTTCCTTTCAGTCGGTGGTTGGCTCAGTGAAATGAGAGCGACCGTTGAATGACTTAGTCGGCCTGCTGTGTTGCCTTTTTTGGTACTTTTTGCCAAAAAATCTAGTTAGTTCGCAAACAGTAACGGTACTCGTCGAATTGCTGCACAGCGATTATTAAGGTCGCTCATCCGAAATGACGTGGTCATAATAACGCTCAGTGGTTTTGGTATAACGGATGTCGCCTTTATATCAACCTGCGATCGGTAATAAGTTATACTTGGAACGAAGCGATATCACGCCGTATACGGTTCACGTAGGCCATTATTAAATTATGGTTATTTGGATATGCTTATATTATGAAAATGTATCACTAAATATAATAAAGAGGTAGGATTTTCGCCTGACTAATTCCGCAATGGCGAGGTGAAAATACTGATGATACCACGTTATTTTAGCAATAGGTTCTAGGCCCTGGGCTTTGGGAATATCAACAACTATGGGTCTAAAATGGTTTGTGCTTTGATTAAAAATTCAAACGTATATACATCCCTAATTAGTAACATTAATACCTGATTTTAGGAATTTTGAAATTTTCCCAAGATGGGGAAATAGAAATCTTATTTAAGCTTTTAAGTTGCTTTATTTTCGTAACGGGATTCTTGCAATTTCCATATCCACACGAGCGTAGCTTCGAGATGTTGCTAGCGAGTTATATAAATATGAATAATATTATTTTAATATTACAACATGTTACTTGTAAAATAGATATCAATTATGTTGCTTCATATTATAATCCATACCGATTCAAATAGATTCATAAAAAATCTTGTAGAAAGTATAATTATTCATAGACATATGACGTAAGACATTTTTAATTGAATTAGGTATACCAACTGCTATAATGGCCCAATTTTAAAAAATGAATTATGTGTTATTATAGTTAGTTGCAAAGCGACCTTTCAAAACAGTTTATATTTTTGTAGTATTACATGTAGTTTAATCAATTACATACGTGCTCGTAAGAGTAATTTCTAGATCAAATTCAAATTGTATCAATACGTAATTGTACCGTTCATTAGGATATCGTTAAAATTAATAACACCGGAAACAGTCACATTGCCGTGCACGAACTACGTTTTACAAAAGTTTTAACCCTGAAATAAATAACCGTTTCAGCTTATCACATACATAGCGCGTTTTATCTAATAATGTCGAGTTTATACAGTTTTTGGGGCTACGCACAATATCTGAACGCATTTACGATTACTGGAGTGTCCGTCTAAATATCTACCTACGCGTATCTTTATGTTGTTTTAATTTTTATAATAATTTCATTTTTCTCTTTATATTATATATATTAGAATCTAATTCACACACACACACACATACTTAGATGTACGTACTAAAACATTAAACAAACGAATCCAGGAAACCTTAAACAAATATACATAATTAAAATGTATGGAAAAATATCCCATTGAGTAAATCCAATTCGCACTTGACCATTTTTTTTATCTAAAGGTCATTAGAAGTGCCTTTGAAGTATATTTTATCAATCGTTCGATGCACGGCTTGATTGGTCTGGCCAGTTATAACCAAGGGTATTTGTTTTTCCTGTAATAGCGGCTTGCGGCACGTGCGGGCGCCAACACCAACCGACGAAGCCGACCACGTGAGCCGCGACACGACCGTAAACACGTTAACTGTTTTAGCTATTAAACTTGATCGTCAAAGAAAACAATTTTTATATTATTACGTGAAGAAAAGTACCACTATTTTTGAGTTCCGTAGACCCTTTTAGAGATTCTTCACGAAAAGTTATGTTTTTTTTTCTTGGCTACCGCATGGTGTAGGTTATCTTTGAGATACCCAGATCAAACTTTATAGTGCTTTATAAGAGTCGAGTGACCCCAATCCCGGCTTTCCCCGCTGATTTATAAAAAAAACTCACAGCTAGGTAAGCTGACCAAGTTAAAGAGTGATAGAGGTTCAACTTACAACAACAGAGCTAAATTTGCGCGTGACCAAAATGTACTTGGTCGGTTTTTAGAATAATAAATAAATGTAGATAGCATTTAAAAAAAAAACATTATTGTCAATTAAAGAACCCTTTGAAAACATTAAATTCAACCGATTATCCATCACTTTTCAACATTTTTGAAGCACGAGTTTATAATTAATACAACATTTGTCTAACAATCAATTATTTTTTGTAACCACAAATGACTTGTAAGTGTTCATGGTGGTGACGATATAAAGGGTACTGAGCACAGTCCAAGGCCAAGTGCGGATTAGCAGGTTTCACACACCTTTAAAGATGTTATGGAGAACTCTACCATTTAATATTTGTTCACGATATTTTCGCTCACCGAAGCTAGTATTAATTAATTTCTTACACGCGTATAACTGAAAATTAAAGGTCGGCTTGTGGGTACGTTTACATCGCTGGTT
>DWPA01004127.1:0-13197 GCA_018251375.1 Calpodes ethlius | reverse complement strand
TTTTTATCTGTGACATCCTTTATTGTAAATAGTTGTGTAGTGTACCCGTGTAATATGACGGAGAATCTTGTTCGGAGGAACGTTAGCGGCCGTGATCTCGTCATCGGGATCATCTAGTACTTGTCTAGGCTGTTTGAATCTGGACCCGCTGTCAGCAACATGTGACCATCTAGACAACCGAAGGGGTTGAATGATTTGCCTACTTACTCCGAGACATTTATCGAAGTAACAAATATCAAAATTTAAAGTTATTTTACTTACTTATTATAATTATTTTATTTAAATATTTAAACACACTTAATTAGCAAACTTAATTCGCTACGTACCTATAGTCTTACAAATACCAATAGTCTACCAATAGCCAAACTGCGCGACACAACGGATTCTCCGGAAAACCAGCCGCCGCAGTTTTCAGCGACCTCATGCTAAGGATGGTCCTATTTCGTCCTAAAACATCACTGTATAATTTTTTTCATATGTTTCCTTTATCTTTAGTTATTTTAAACATATCATTGTTACAGTTGTCGAAAAAAAGGCGAAATAAACTATTTCTTTCTTTCTAAATGGGAAATTGTTCAAAATATGTTAAATAATTGTATTGCAACTATATTGATAGATTCGAGACTAAGCGGTCTTCAACATGAAAGACCTGGTAGCCCTGACAGTATATCATCGATTATATAACTGCACAAACACTATCATATTTCGAACTTCGGTAAAAATTGTCATCTTCCTAATATGTCTTTATAAACCATCTCGCTTACATCGCATACACATCGTAAGTTATATATTTTAACCTGTATATTTGTATACCGCTATATATCTCTACTTAGGTACATAATTTATAACATAAGTAGGTTTTTTTTCAGTTCACCTTCTAAATGAAGAAATAACATCAAACCAGTAGTGTATCGCGCTCAATGGTGTGTGAACCGGGACTCACTCTGTGTCTGTGTAATTAACATGTCACATTAATTGGCATGCCCGGCCCGAGTGCGCCTGTATCTACGTATTGTACGCAGCGCGCGGCGTGAGGGAGGCGGCGAATTAGTTTTTCTCTTTCACACGCGATCAATCAGATAATGCCAATATTATGTCTTCTTATAGCAGGAGTAATTATACTGATATCTTTAAGAACACACAAATAACCCACGAGAAACAACTACGGTCTTCGACTAACTTTGTCACCTAAGTATCCAGTGAACGAGTCTGCTGCTAGTAGAGTCAATACCAATTGGGGTGGTTGTTCATGACTGCTGGTGGTGACGCAGCAGCACAATTCAAGAAAACATGTCTACAACGTTACTTTTCACGGTTGTGCTCTGTATTTCAGTGCTACGAAAAATAGCCGTGGGCTGCCTTCCTTAGGCTAAGGGGTCGTAAGTCTTAAATATTACTGGATAATTTCCCCGTTTGAAAATAGACCAGCAATATAAAGGTTGTCGATTCCGTTCTATCATAGATTGTTAGGCAACTATTCATTGTTAAACACTCTCTATATAATTCCAAATTAAAGATAAAACCAGAGATTAGGTAAAAGTATTGTCGTTATAACTTATGGCTTTCAGACGCGGGCGCGGCGACGTACTGGTGACATACCGGTGCAGGTTTCCCGAGTCGCCATCCACTGGCACACAGTATATTGTCTGATTTTATAGACATTTCAGGAGGACTCTAAACTGGGCAGGTTATATCATCATGATCCAGTCTATGGAAGACTAATAGACCAATATTTTTAACGGAAATATTCCTTGAAATTAGTGATAGCTAAAGTATTCGAATCCAAGCTTTCTGTGCGGCATATACATGTTCAAAACACAGTCATAATTGCTTTTTCATCAAAACATTTAAAAGTACTTTTTGAGCATTTAATCTTTATTTTTTACGTACAAGAAGTAGTTGATTATATAATAACTGCCAGAAAACGCTTTGTTGTGAAACACTTCTTTTAATTTATTTGAAAAATATTAATCGGCTTCAGTGGATCTTTCCACAAAAATAAGATATTCTTTTGCCTGCTTTGCTTGCTGCTTTAAAAAGTAGCCTATAGTACTCGTCGTCCTTCCAACTATCTCCAAACCAAAAATCAAACATTAGCGACGCTCCGTTACGCCGTGAAAGAAGGACAAACAAACAAACAAGCACTTTCGCATTTATAATATCAGTATAGATATATATATATTTCTTTATCTATATGCTTTTTTGTTTAAAGTTTTATAGTAGAAAAATATAATTACCCTAAACTTGAAATAATATTTACCGGCGGGGGAGGGGGGGTGGTACGATTCATGTCACGAACACAAACATCGCACATCGCTGTACGCGGCGCTAGTGACCGCTGACTGCAGTGACTTGGGCTCTTGTTGCGCTCAGTTTTCCAGTTCAAACCAGTATCTTCAGAGTAATAGAAATATTCCTTACAAATTGTCATTAGGTTAACGTTAAAGGATTCTTTACGAAACTTTGAAATTAACCTACATCCTTTTTATATAATTTTAATAATTTATATTCAAAATAAAGAAATTTTTGAAGCGCCAATGAGTTATACGACTATTAAGTCAAGTAAAAATATAAAAGTTCAAAACTGTCATTTGTTTCTCTGTAAATATGATAATAATCAATAGTTCTTCATTCAGTTATTAAATCGTACAGTGTCGCAAGTCCACAGTGTGAGCAGCCGCGCGACTGTTTGCGTGGCGGAGTGAAATCAACCTCTCTATGTAAGTAGGTTGGAGAAAGAATCTGTACGTCGCGGTACCGTCCGCAGACTCACTTCGTGCGATATTTTACATATTTTGTATTGACGTTTCGTATATTTGTATCTCTTTTTGTTTTTGGATTAGGTCATTATTTTATAAAGATACGACTGATATCACGTAATAAAAACTAGCGCTGTGTTTTTGGAATATATCGTCACTGGGATATTAATCTTAAGACAATTAATACTCTATTTTTAGTATGAAGATAGGTGCATGATTTTATTAATGACTATTGAAAGTTTATTTTATTTTCAGCAAGTGTATTCTTTTCATTATGTCAATTTCACAAATAGTTCATCTGTTCTTATGTTACACAATTTATGTCAACATCGTCAACAGATTTATTTGGTGCGACAATGTCATGATACAGTCGATATAAAACGAAATTACGACCATCAATTCTGTATCTAGAACCTTATTTCTAATTTATGACATTTATTGAAGTGCGGAATTATTAAATTATAACACACGTATTAAAATCAACTGTTTACTTAGGATACAAAAATAGTTTTATATCAGTGGAATAAGTTACAAAGACTCATCCATTCTTGTTTAAAGGCGACTGAAAGAAATAAACCGTATTTAGCCTTTAGCTGAGCACATGAAAATGATAATCAGATAAATGTGTGTTTTCTGGTATTTAGTAGCATTCTTCTGGTGGGTGCGTGTGTCGATACTGATTGTTATATTTTGAATGAAAGTATAAACGTTAAAAATATTTCATATCAATTACCTGAAGTGATCCCCCGGACTCAATTAATTTTGTTTTAAATATTAAATTTACCGAAACTTAAATAGTAATTTACAAGAGTATTAACAGTAATTGCAACCGCATCGAATGAACCTATTGCGTCGGATTGTAGCATTTGGAGGCAATTAATTGCAATTTTGTAATAATCAGCTGTTGCACAATTATCTATAAGCGTTAGCTGTTGCATTTAATTTTTGTATTGTAAGCACTCGGTAGAATGCTTTGATTGAATATTGCGTAAATGCTTATTACAAACTATTTGAAAACTTCACAAAAAATAGAACCTATTGATCTCATACCATATTCAACAGAAGTCTGATTCCGTAACTCGTTATAAACCATTATGATTTGAATTTCCAAAGATACTAGAATATTTTTTTCAAGATCCGACCCCTCAGCGTCACCTTTTCGAATATGATCCTCAGATTTTAATGAACTTTTATTCTGCAATACTCACCAATGAATTTCATTGTCAATATCTAAATAATAACTATAATGCAGTTTTTTCATGTCTCGATTTGATAAACTTGCTAAAGGATCCTAAAACTCAGTTTGAGATATGATTAAAATTAGGCCAGGATATACAATAATTTGTTGATGATAATTGTTCAGAGATTACGATAATAACTTGTGCTACTTTGCCCGCATTAGTCGTTATTATAATTAAGTATACATTATTTCTGGATCACTGTAATACGTATAATTTGTATTTATGATTATTGATTATAAAATATATTCTTTTAGTTACGTGGAAATGAAAATAACAGTTTCATTCATTCTTCTCATCACTTCTCTCTTGGCCGGCAGCAAGTCGATGGTGTCTTTAGTGTTGTCCATGGACGGTAGTAGCCATTTACAAGCGGATAGGTCGTCAGCTTGTCGGCTATATACCGATAAACAATAAGCGTTCCTCGTGAGTCAAACAAATTGTTCGTCCAGTCTCAGATTCACAAGAAAACTTAGATTGAATTGAGCCAATAGTCTATTTTAATTTAGTTGAATGACATGATCCATAGTTTTCATGTATGATACCGACTGAAATTTAGATGAAAAGATGACAACTTCAAAACGAATTTGCTGCTTTCATATGAAAGTTAATAAAATGTAATCTCACTGTAAACCAAACTTAAACCATGTAAGCTGAGATCAATTTTAAATACATGTGTAACAAATGTTGTTCGGCATAAATTGATTAGTTTTGCGCACCGTACGCACTACTACATGAGAGCGGTTGACATTTTACGCTTGTGTGCTATAGATGCCCACGTTTTCTCTTACGCCCTCGGCCTGCGCACGCGCAAAAAGATAATTTGCCATTAGTTAATGTCTAGTTCGCAGATAATTACACAGTTAAACAAATAATAATTAATTGATAAACGTGATGAAAAATTAATGTATTAAGGAAAACTTTTCCTACATCAAAGTCGGTTATTTAAGTGGAACTATTTGCACGGCTTGTTTTGTAGATATATGTGAGTACTTGTAAATCAAGAATAGAAGAAGGAATTGCGGAATATAATATCCTGGACTGTAGTCACCACTAGCTGCAACTTTGTTCCTGACGACCACAAAAATACCAGTAAATGAGCGATTTTACTATGCCCTTATTCGTCAGTTCATCACGACCTGTGGCTATGAAGTCGAGCTTGCACGGCGTGGCTAATCATATCACCGCCGCGATCTTGTTAAGTTTCAATGTCAACAATACACAATACATACTCCGAGGCACGCCGATCTCGCGCGCAGATTTCCCAACCCTGCGTCTTCACGTGTTTACACTTGACATTGTCTAGTTTCTCCCCGCACCCAGCAAAAAGGTATTTGTCGTCGGCGCGCACACGAGGCGTTTCACATCCGACTTTCTTCCGGCCGCGGCCGGGAGCTGTGTGAACCGAGCTCTTTCTCTCAAACAAAGGTTGTTTGGATATTGACCCAGTTGCGGGTAATTAGTTTTATTGTCTTATTCTTTTATAGAATAGTGTCGTGTTGTGAGCTACGAGTGCAATCGGAACGGATTGTGGGTGATTTAGACTACTTCGTACAATTTAATCGGTGCAGTAATGACGCTTGTGGAAATGTGTCGCTACTTGAAATAGACACTCTTTGTTGTGGGTGGAATATTATAGTTTAGTTATTAAACGTGTACAGTGTGTATGTGTACAGTAGCGAGTATATTAAAATGACAAATGCAGATAATCGTTAACAAAAATCTCCGTTTATTTTACATTAATTTACACAATTTACTGATAATGGAAAACCTCTTCAAAAATATAACATTTTCTTCTTAAAGTAAGCTACTACTACAATTAAGGCCATATTACACTATCACTTCAATCGTGTCGCTGGATGCTCTTTTGGAAATAAATTATTTGTGACCGAGCGCAGGAAATAACGACTGTATCGCAGTAACAGAACGAATTCGTTTGTGTCTAGTCACCTGATAGTGCAGCGATCTTCTAAAGTACACTACGAACGAGGATTTACAATAAAAATAATTACAAAATTACAAATTACCAATAAATACTTAAGTACTAGGCGTCTTACAACTAAAAAGGTACTTTATTAAGGTCTACATACACTGTGAGAAAACGCCTCGTGTGAAACACTAGGTAATTTAATTAGTACATTTAAAAAATATCCAGTTTATTTTAATGCATTAAAATGATATTGATATCAAAATATAAATAAAATATTGATTTGTGTGCAGTACAAAAGTTATTTTTGAAAAGGTATTTTTTGCAAACAATTCATCAAGCGTTTCACAAACGCGCGTCCTTCCCGCAGTCAGCAGAGCGGTTATTTGACCGCCGATAAATAATCTAAAACTTTAAATTTCCACGGCCAGCCGGCGACGTCAGTTCACTGCTAATGACTAAATTCTATTTAATAAATTCCAATCCCAGATTTTTACTTTTCATTATCTTTAAATACTCGATACCACCAATAAAGATTCACATAATAATAGAGATAATTTACGGCCATATTTTCGTATGTAATGGCTAATACCGAGACAAAAAACGCTCACCTGGACAGGGAAAGCGTTATATTGCCTGCACTTAAATTATAAAAACTACAAAATAAATACATAAAGGAATGTTAGAAGAAGTTTGAAGTTTAAGTAGTTTTTGTTATTTTTGTCTGGAATACAAACTGGACACATGTTTTTTTATCAATTTTAACTTGACCTATATACAGTGTTAGCCCATGTTTAGTGAATCGACCACTCGTACTTGGCCGAAGGCTTTCTTAATAAATATGTTACCGGCAATGCATATATTTTATAAATTATTGAATCTACGTAAATGGAAACAATATTATGTTAAGTTAGAACCGCCGAAAACTGTGACTTAGCACATTACATTGTATCATTCATTGTGACTTTTAAGTGACACTGGGAACTTATATTGATTATCTTTTCACAACAAATTAACTCAAGAATAACAGCTACAAAATTAAACTAGATCCAATGATTTGGCGACTGAATCAGTCGTGATATTAATTGTTTTAAATAACGTATAGCCAAAAGTAATGGGAAGCCTTTAAAGGCTAAAGGCTAAGGTACATTGACAAAAATATTAAACCCACTTTCATCGTTATTATCATTTTCTTCTGTCAAGGAAATGACCTATGTTGATAAAGAATCTTTTTATATGTTTACTCAAGTTGTTTGTGGTAAAATATTATTTTTGGAGAAATGTCACTGAATTACGATACATTCTCACACGTGTGTGCGTGTCGGCGATCGTAAGCGCACGATATTGCCACACACGTACAAATTATTTATGCTTCACTTTTGGCCAACATGGTTTTAAGAAACCAACCGTCTAAACGTTATAATCATTTTCATTTTCCACATTGCTTCAACGTATTAGGTGTTATGTAAAACAATAGTAATATTGTATCATACACGTTGCCGGCAACATACGATACAAACAAACAAATATACGTTAAGAGAAGGCTTCACAAAGGTTTTGAAGAACCTAGTCACAGTTGAGTATCAATTTCTGAATGTTATTTACAGTTCGCTATCGAAGCCACTTATTACTCCTATAATTTTATGAACACATGTTAATGGTAATAATTCTGTTTAACAATATAATACATCGAAGGTTGTGTAATCTGACACGAGAGTACCATACACGTTATAGGATAATCCGTCTGTTTATAATTACCTCTATAATGTGTTTAAAACATTTAGAGATTTTCTTGCTTAAAATGTATACAGTTTTAAAGAACTATCTCTGAATTAGATACTGAAATGAAATATCCGAGCATAATTATGCCATAAATAAATCAATTTTCAAAAGCCATTACACCATTAAACTATTTTTTTATCTAAATAAATAAAAAAAATCCTATTTCAAAAAGATAGATTTTCGTGGTGGAACTAGTGACGCGCCACGTGAACGTGGTTAGTAAACGTTGGCGTTCAGTTTTTCCCGCCTTGCCCTAAATGCTTGGAGCGCGTTGCGTAACAACGGATCGGTATTATTAGAACGTTGGGTGCGTTTTTTCCTTCGCTTCCCGGACGCGTGTCCGATCGCGTGCGCGTAGGGACCCGGCCAAGAGCGCGCGCCAGATTATGGTGCTACTGTGTACATAAAACAAATACTTTTTAAATACGAATTCGCGATGTTAAAAAAAACTTCCGCGATTATTTCAGTGACAGTAAATCACAAATTTTATGTTAATGTAGCATTTATTAAACAAATTATCCGACCAAACATTGGGCAACACTAACAAAAAGATAATTAATTTTTTTTTAATTTGCAAGTCGATTGATGAATATTTTTTGTCTAAGATTTATTGTTGAACTGTTAGAAATTGAACGCCAAACATTAATGTTAGTAGAAGTTTATAAGTAAATCACTAGGTGTGGATACCGGTGCAGTGGCTAAGAAAATTTAATAACAATAAAATATGTGTGCGTTATTTTCAATTAGCGACGGACGATCTACGCCGATCAATAATTACGTTATTTAAGCAAGAAAAACTGACTTCCATAATTGTTGGAAGGAAACACAAATTAAACAATAACACGTAAAGTATTAGTAAGTACAGCGCTAGTACCAGCTACAACATTAATTAAATACTTGGAAGTAATCGTTAGCCTCATTTGCTTCGTCTTGTTCTTTAAATACAATTTAAATCCCTAAAATGTACATAGTATAGCTAAATAATATTTTTATTAAATTTGACTATAAGTAGGTAATCGGAGTAAATATTCACATTAATATTACAAAATTTCGAAAATCTTTATAAAATTGCAGCGCATTGCAACTCAGCGAACGGATTTCTTCTGGCATTAGTAAGATTCGTTAAGATGTAAGGTAAGCGTCAATAAGGAAAGGAAGCCACGCAGAGGGCTACTGACTTAAGGAATGCGTCAGTAACAGTACAGCCAAAACTATCTTTAGACAATTTTGTTATAAACTTAAAGATTCGTTTTGAAGAGGTTCGAAATTGTGATTGTGATGTCTTTAAACAGTTATACCCTCAAAGAGCATCTACCTTAAAACTAAGTACGCCATGGAATGAGCGGGTCCCATCGCAACAATAAAACAATATATCTACATCGAAATAAATCTGGAGAGCTTAAAACTAGTCAACATTGCACTTGTCCTTAGGAGTGTTATACTACAGAGTGAAAGAATGTCCTTAGGGAGATAACAGGAGTCATATACAAAACACACGCACAGTCACACACGCAACTAACCTACTGAAATGCTTTTTGAGCTAGCGTCGGAGTACCTCCTCTAGTCCCTGCCGATCCGCTTGTGGATTTGTTGATGCTTTATGAGGTGCGCCTTCTGGCGGAACGCTTTCGCACACACGTCACATCTGAACGGCTTCTCCCCGGTGTGCGTACGAAGATGCACCTTGATATTGGATTTGTTCAAGAACCCTCTATTACATATTCCGCAACGATGGACCGGCTTCTCCTTCCCCAGGAGCCCGCTCAGCTCCGCAGCGGTCGCCGAAGAGAACGCTAGGGAGCTTCCGTGAAGCCTGTTGCTATTCTCTTGCTTCCTCGGTCTCTTTTTCTTATTCGGCGGCGTTACGGTCGTGGTGTGCGCGTGAGGGTAGCCTAATAATCTCTCCGGACTGCAAATTCCATCCGGCTTCAATCCTAAAGCGTAATGAGTAGCGTATCTCCCGTTCAGAAGACCTCCCACCCCGTCGGTCGTGGACACCGCGTTGCCGGGAGGTGACGATGTTGAGATCACGTCCATTCCGTAACTCGTCGAGCTCGGCGCCTCCTGCTTAACGGGTGGACCGTTCTGTAGACGATTTTGAAGTAGCGGCATGTAACCGTGCGTTAGCAAACTTTGTAAGGTAGATCCCGCTTGGCCTAGGTTTTTCTGTAAAAATTCCGAGCTTTTTGAAAATTCCTGCCCGGGCTTACAAGGGAAGTCGAGTCCAGAGTGATGACTTGTTTGCGAAGGTGGTGGTGAGTTTGGGAGGCCAAATTCGGCGAGATCTTGCGGCACTATCTTGTCTCCGTGTTGACCGCACGCTCCGGCTATCCATGCATCGATATCCATCCAACTATCCCTCGAATCATTTCTTTCAGGGTCTTCGGGCTGCGAGGGAACCGTCGTGTCTGCTATTGCAGAGCCAATGATAGCGGCAATATCTTCTATAGAACTAATATCATACATGTCCTGTTTGTGGCCATCATCGAATAGCTTAGCGGGTGGGGAGCACGAACGAGCACAAGAATCTGCCGCGCCGGGCGCCGTGGTCTCGGCGAAGGGCTTAGTGTCGGGGGCGTCCAAGGGAAACGGCTTGACGTCCTCGAGGTCGGGAGGTTCAGAGTCGGCGGCGCAAGTAGAAGACGAGACGACATCATGATCGGCTCCGTAGCCGCTCTGCGTGGGATAGTTGTTGTTCTCTTCTGGAAGACGTTGAGCGATGGCGTGGAAGTGGTGGCCGGAGATGCCGTTGATGGAGAGGTGGCCAGTGTAGCCCGTGAAGGGGGGAAGAGGTTTGAGTTCGGCTAGAGGTGGAGGGGCGAGCAGGGAGTCGAGGAGATCGCAGGTGGGGGGCGGAGACTGCGCATCGAGCTTCGGGTCGAGCCAGCAGGCGCCCAGGAGCAGCTCGTCGCCGCCGCCCGGCACGCCGCCGCACTTCATGCCGCGCCTCACCGCCACACCGGAACCAAGAGACACCCCGCCACCGCCATACTTGGATGCCGCCACCCTGCCGCGTTCTCTGTAACAATGCAATATAATACGTTATTACTTACATGCGCTGCTGATTATTTTACGTCAACCGTTAGTGAACGATAAGACTTTTCATAAGTAATGACAGGTGTAGTCGGAAATTCGATCGGAGACACTTTGAATTAAAAACCAATGACGTAATTAGAATCAAGTAACATAAGTAATTCCTATAGGAAATAGACAAAAAAACATAACAACAGATGCGATAAACGTAACACAAGATAAGGCATCAAAATATTAAATCGATACACAATTAGACTACATGAAGGTCGCTCGGTATAATAAGTTAACGAAATGCACACAAATGCATGCAGGTAGCGAGCGCCCGTGAAAATTTAGTAACGAGTACGAAATCGAAGTGTTGAGCCAAACGACCGTTTCAAGATCCGCTTCACTAGACATCGGTGTTACTCGCAGACGCAGGGCTGGCACTCGCGAACACTACCGCGGAATGTTGTAGCCGAGTTGAAACATTCAGGTCAATAGATTAGAATTAAGCATTATCACACTATCTGTGACTTTATTTAGGACTTAAGTATTATTTTAGATGTGTTTTATAAAAACTGCATTTGTTATTTTCTAAGCTATGAAGTGGATGTGAATAAGTAGACAAAAAATATAAGAAACAGACAATTTATAATTGTTTGTTTGTTGTATTGGACAAACTTCAGTACTTGTTAGGTAAAAAAAAAATTAAGATATGCCTTAGGATACCTTCTGACGACATCGGTTTTCGAAACGATCTCCCTAAGCAATTTTTTATTATTTTCTAAAATAATTTATGTGACAGCCCTACGATTTTGTAACCATTAGAACTAAATAGTCAATTTTGTTAATTTCAAAACTCGATAGACACTTCATCTGTTGTAACAGTTAATCAGTACCTTGAGAAGATTGTCAAGTCTCGGAAGAGGCAATAACTTGTGAAGCGTCCAAGTTTTTATTCTTAATTTGAATCGGGAAATTATTCTTAATTCTTTAAATATTAATTCAATGCGGTCGCGACGACAGTAGGAATGCATGGAAACTGCTGCCTTTCATGTGTGTCCAATCTCCAATTGATTGAATGAATGAACTGAATGGCAGCGAAAAACAATTGAAACAAGCTTCTAATCACAATAATTAAGTTCGTAGTATTAAGCTGTAGTTCGCAGAAACCATTGTTCTTAACTTAGTATTTTTATGAATATCCGATATTAGGGAATATTTAGATTTACTGGTACTCATTCATTTGGATACTGCGACTTCGAAATTGTTACATTTATTTACTTGATTCGATAAGATATTGGTTACTATAGCAGGACGACTTGGTTGACCTTTTGAGAAATATATTATGATATCATATCGATATCCTTGCGAGATATAGGTATTATGATCACGAAGGCGAAGGAGAGTAAGTAGGAAAGAGGATGTTAATTGAGTTTGAGTGAACCCCATTTCGCAGACTATCTACTTTACCACACCCAAAATAATGAATTTATGCGCATACGCATGCATACTAATCACGTATCAAATAACTAGTATAGGAGCTAAGCGCTTGAGAAAATAGTGACCGCATATGTTCCATACAGTATACTAATATAAATATAAATGAAGGAGAAGATATTCACGGAGACCAGTGGCTATTCAACACCGGATGTATTGCTCCTTTTACGTGAATAAAAAACAAGCTGCAAAACGCATACAACGGCCTAAATGCATAATTGTGTCCGAAATTTGTGAATTTAAAACCTACTGCGTTCTTTCGTTAATTTTTGGATCAGTGATTTAAGCGGACCAGCTGCGGCATCGCTGATTGACTAACAGATTTGTGCCTAATAATGTTATACAGTCTATTGATCTACAAATTGGCAGTATTCCTGAGTCTCATCCGTTGCTAAGCGAAACCTTTGCCCCAGTTGTGGACGCCGTATAGTGATATAAATAATTTACAGAGAGTTTATCCTGAAGAATTTAGATCTTCTTTTCCCCACTTTTATCGATCGATAAACGATAAATTCGAACCATGTGAATGAATAAATGATATTGCAATAATTGTGGTTAAAAGACATATTTTTTTTGGGATAGTCTCAAAACCCATTGTCTCATGTTCAACCGACTATAACTCTGAGCTAAGTTAGCTACTCTCACCGATCGCAATGATAAATTATGATTTTGATAATGTTTCTCTCAATTCAAGACCAACGACATCTTAAACATCCGGTATGACATGATAACACTCTAATGAAAGAATTAAACTGACAAATGTTGAAAACGCTTCACAATAGCCTAGACAAAGCTTCGACAAGCGACCAGTAGGGGGCGCTGTTGGTAATACAAAAAACACGGTCAACAGGGCCCAGTAACTCGGTTAATTGTCCACACTGCACACTACACACGATTACGCTAGTGTAACGTGGCGAACTCGTACAGGAAAATATGGTTCGTCTACTGAACACTCGTCTGTTTGCCAAAAAAAATG
>DWPA01004126.1:0-13197 GCA_018251375.1 Calpodes ethlius | reverse complement strand
CTTAAACCATCCTTTTTTAATGCACATAACAGGAAAATTATATTGTAAAGAACTTGAATTTTATATGAAAATAAAACACACGTTGTAGACCAGGTGTCGTACGTATACCTTATAGATAATTCAATGGCAAAATTTTATGATTTTAGAACACACTGCTCGGAATTTACAAAGTAAATTTAACGTCGAAATTTTACTCGATTGGACACTAATGTACGGATATCTTTACACAATTCAACTTTTTATTTCGATAACTTACTTCTATCTAATGATAACAATAAGTAATAGTTACGTAAGGTATTCATTGGCGTGATGTAAGTGTTCGAATTTGATACTATCTGTCATTTATTATCGTAATTTCTGACCTCGCCTGATGTGACTAAACTCAGTCGATCATTAACGATTAACAAAAGTATCGTACACTAATGCATGATATTTTTTTATTACACCAGCGCTTCAGAAGGAGAAATGGGGAAAGAAATCAAAATACGATACATCTATAAAGGACTTCAAATATGACTTCAGTTCAATAGATAAAAATCTTGAGAACAAAACATCCTTGAGTATGAACTAATTATAAATCGGAAAGAATGTAAAACGAAAGTATCACAATATATTATGTTAACATTTTCATAATTCAGCGGTATTATAATAAATACTAACTCTATAATTTAGAAACTGACTTTGAAATTTATGAGAATAAATTCTGTAAACATAATACATACCTTATCGTAGCCTTATCGTAGAATCTAAAATAATTTTCCAATCGTGGTAGACCCCGCGTAATAAGCCAGTGACATTAAGGTTCTTATTTCAATCTTGAAAGTTTTGTTTCACTTAGATAGATGTATCAATCCAAAATCGACTTAAGATACTTTAACGTATTTCGATTGCAGTGTCATTGACATCATGTTTGGATATAGACATTTTTTTTTCTTGTCAGATAACAACACATAATCTATTATTTTTCTGTATATCCTTTTTAAAATTATTAACTATACATTTAATTATACCTAATTGTAATGATGTTAAGCAAAATTGTTGTGCATGACCCATGAATTTTTCTGAGTTGGTACAACCATGTTTGATGGCGCCACTGTCACAATTGTTTCGAAATGAACAAAATTAAATGAAAGAATTGAATGTTTGTGTTATGTCTTTCCTTCAAATTTATTTTAGTTGTTGGCGTAGAGACACATGTACAGGGACACAGGGTACAGCTAGTATCTTATAAATACACTTAATGCATTATAAAAACGTTTTTGTAAATAAATAAAGAGTATTAAGTAGTATCTAATAAGAATAAAGTTATATTATTCTGACCTAAGCTATCTTCACGACAGTGACTAAAATTAATATGTATTACTATAACATCATTATCACGGTTACTCTGCGACGTTTTCTACAGATTGTCATGCCACCTAGCGGAGGGCATTCGAGCTGTTTATCTAGAGGCAGTCTCCACTCAAAGACTCGCGCCATTGATTAGAGAAGCTTATTAAGGCTGGTCAATTTACTATATGACAACTCAGGCGACTAAGCAAAGTTATCTTAGTTTTAAGCTATCTTCTTGTTAGGTTATTGATGATTGAATAAACTCAATTTGATTAAAAGAATGCAATTCTACAGTACTGCGTAATGACGCTATATGTTAATGAATTCATAGGGTATCGAAGGTTGCTTTAGTAATATTTGCATGATGGCTTGCCTCTAAATATATATAGTGGAGTAAAATTTTAACTATTTCATATATTTTGGTATTCATTCGTAAAATGTTTCAAAAGAGGGTATAATGATATTTTATTTTTTATTTCTATCTATTCTAAACTTCAATTTGTCACTTTGAAAACCTCGTTAGTCGTATCTTTAAAGAATTTCTAAGTTGTGCGTTCTTTCAACGTTTAGTTGCTATTGAAAGAATTATTCATAATATATTTTTAATGTCATTACTTGCGAGCATTAAATTAAAAACTATACTTGTTATCGCATGACATTTTCTATTTATTGTTATAGATGTTATATAATTAGCGCAAATATTATAAAAAAAAATGAAATATTTATTTATTATAAGTACGTAAGACGTACATTGACTTCAGGTGTTACCATTAAGTCAATCAGCTCATTAGTGGAAGCGAATGGACTTTTTCGAAAAGTATTTATAATTTTTTTGTAAATTTTTAAGACAAATATTGCTTAATAAACGAAGATTGAGTGGACGCAGTTTTGTTTAATTTCAAATACCCTAAAATTACACCGCATATCCAGTAACACATGCGACAGCGATCCGACAAAATTGTTGCACACGTTGTGTGCATAGTTTTATTCACGACACACAGACCAAATATACAACTTTACCGCAATAGATGCGTATCTGTACAATGTTACGGCAATATTGCAATAACACTGTCATTATCACTTCGGATTAATTTTTGTGCTTACAAAAACGCAGCGTCTAAATGTAGTAACGTCTATATGTAGAAAGCATAATCTTAGTATCTCGAAAATCCGTATTTTACACCAGAGCCAAAAAACGAATTCAAAAATTCATAATTCGTGATCCAATAAAGTTAGAATGTGCAAAATTGGAACAATTGTGCACAAATTCAAGTATTATTCAATTATATTTATTAAATTACGCAGAATTTTCCTGTATATAACAGCACGGGATTAACTCAAAACAGTATGTACGCCTTCCACTGTCGATGTTTAGTACGTAAACGTCGCGTCGTCGTCACATCGCTGTCGTAGGTGTGAACAGACACGGATACTACATAAACTTACGCTAGTATTAAATAACTATATCAAAGTTCATTTACCTAAGTTAAAGTAAGATAATGCCTTGCATTGTGAAGGAAAATTGGAGTATAGGAAAATTGCTTAGGGTTGTCAAAAATATCTTGAAAATATCTTACGATATTCGAGAACTTTAATTGGCCGGTAGTATCTCGATGATCGCTTTGGTGCTGCCATGTCCTTGGAAGACGGTGACCACTTACCTTCAGTAGGTCCTTCTATTCCATGAACGGCTATTTACTTAAAAAATACAAAAAGATACAGTATAGATGTAAATAAATTTGTTTGTATGAAATTTGTGAAGTACTCTCAAAGAATGACTTTTATTATCTAAAAATAACTACTAGCACAGTCAAGGCTGACGCTCCCCGCGTGGGAGTCACATTCTAAGAAGAGTACTGGTGTGGTTGAGGGATTTTAATAGCACACACGTTGAACATAGATGAAGAATCCTAGAGATTACCTCTATCCGATCCGATATGAAGACATTTGAAATGTTACATGCAAGCCACCGGCCAAACGCACAGGTGAAATTATCTTTATTAATAACAAACTGTGCTCGGACTACGTCCGCATGGAATTTAACAAAAAGTGTTTTACTTTATTTTATTTTAGACACCTATGTTACTCCTTATTACATCAAAATCAGTCCAGCCATGTCAGAGAATAGCCAGAACAAACAGACAGACAGACAAAGGTAAATAAGGACTTATTGGTGATAAAGGTTTGTAAATAATTTTGTATATCATAAACGCAAGTTTTCAGAAAATATTTTACTTTGGATAAATTTTATTTATATCATTAATTTAAACACGTTTAAATTTACAAAAACATAATCTTCATCTCTACTAAAGTATTTTATCTATGTTGGATGTTTTTATTTCACGAAAATTCACTGAAACGAAGCAAGGTTTGGGATAAGCACTGAAACTCTACATTAAGGATTGCGTCGTGCAATTATTTTGAAGATATTAAAAAATAAATTAAAAGTTTACTTTTGAAAACCCTAGTAGTTTTCAAATAGCTCACGTGTCGTGTCTAAATCCGCTATCTGGCATCTGTATCCGTGTACACTGTACAGCTGGTACGGCGAGGGAAATCCACAGTTAGTATTCGTTAACAGCCTTTGACGTGTATTCGTAGTTTTAAACGAAAGCCTAACGACCAGTACCAATGGTATAGATTTTCAGTTCTAGATAAGTTAGTCGTCTGAATTAATTGAAATTAGATTACATATATAAAAATTCAGAACGCTCTGGTCCGTGCTGTGTGGCGCAAATTAGGAGAGGCATATGTCCAGCAGTGGTTAAAGACTGATAGATGGATAAAGAGATAGATTAAATATTTTTTACAATGCAAAGAAATATAACTGTACTGTTCGCCATTGAGGAGTTCCCTCATCTGAAGCCAATGCTGATATATTCGTATTATAAAAAAGCATTGGAACAAATACAAGTAAATTTACAGTTTCGTTAGATATTGGGAAGTTGTTCTAATAGCTTACAAAATTTGACCCAAAAATACTGACAAGTTAAATAAAAGCTTTTAAAGAGCTCTTTGAAGGTACTTAAACACTTAAATTTAGCATTCAAACCTTCTCGATGATTTATACAACTGTGCCCGCCCCTAATGAGCCGCATAGAATGACAGAAAGACAAATTCTTCTTAAAATATTTCATACGTATACATTGCCGTTTAGTTCGCATGTCGCAGTGGCGTGCGCCGCGCCTACCGTGTAATGTAAATGGTTTTTTTACTCACATAAATCAAGCCACCATAATTGTGCGAAGGAGTTCAAATTAGCATAATACGCCGGATTTTAATGTCGGCTACGAACACAGCGTATTTGTCAAACAGATCCGAGCACGTTAAGTAATGCTATTGTTTGAATACTACGTTCAAATAAAAGTATATTAACTACTAATAGTGCCGTTAGCATTTTATATCGGGTTACATTATATTTATAATGTGCTGGAAAAGGTATTTCATGGGACTTTGGATGGCGGGTAGTGAGTAATTTATTTTAATATAGAAAGGTAGACGGGAGTCCTACAGGATCTAGTCAATTCAAAAACATATACAGCTTTGTTTTAAGTTTCCGCTCAGGGCTCTTCTTGTAGAGATTGAGATTCGAGGAAAGAAAATTTCATTAGAACAATCACACATATATTGAATCAGTAAAATCACACAGATACACAAATTCTGTCTCACACATACACACACCATTGATAAGTAAGTAATTTAGTTAAAACAAAGAGAGGACCTATTCTGTACATCCGTCATCTTACAGTAACCTAGGACGTAGGTGGTTAGGACCATATTACACGACGAACAGTCCTCTGAGTAATAATTGACGTTTATAAATATACGTAGTATATAATTATAATGAACTGCGTTAGTTCCTGCTGCTGGTAATTCGATGGTCAGAGGGAAATTTTCGTGTTTCGAAAGGACCAATGAATATGCCAGTAATCGTTAGATATTTATCGTTAAACTTTGTTATAAGCGAATGGGAATAAAATTTTCAGATTTTCGGTCACGTGTTCTTCGTTAATACATACTGGAGCATCGTGGTTGAGAATGTTTAAGTCTCCACGTATTATGATGAAGGACGTGAAAAAGAAAGAGATAATTGGAAGGCAATAAGTTGTTTTAGTCGCGTGTTATTTTTAGGTAGGTAATACACAGGTTAATAACTTTCTTTGTACAGGTTAATAACTTTTCTACGTACTCCCACGTCTAAAAGAGCAAGGTGAAACTAAAATTTGTTAGTCGACCTTGTTTCCACGACCATTAATGAACCCGACGATTAATCTATAACGCGAACCGAATTATTGCTATAAAAACTACGCTCGGAACGCCAGGGAAGTAAACGTTTTTGTTTAATAGTAATTTTGCGAATACAGTTTTTAATGGTTACAGCCAGTAAGCGAGTGGACTGGTCACGATGATATAAATTTTTCGTTGTTCATGTTTCTGTTACAAGGCGAAATCAACGAGAAGTGTAATATCAACACACCAATGTATAGATACCAAATCGTAACAGCCAGTTATGATGAACCGGGACCTTAGATACCTTCACGATAAAAATACGTATTAACGACATGTTAATTTTACAGAATTAGATGTTTGGTGAAAATTATTACTTAATAATCATTAATTATATCGAGCTTGGACTGTAAAAGAGAAAGAGAAAGAGCGAGAAAGACCTGTAAAATCTAAATAAGATTCTGTATAATCGTTCAAAGAAACCTATCACTCTTACTGGTATACAATTTAACACAACTAACCTAACAGTGTAATATCTAGATGTATAGTCTATCGTTATTATTGTATTTAAACAGCATATAACGTTGATCGAAACAGAATTAATAAAACGTTATTTAGGTACCTACATACAAAATCGAAAAGGTGTAGGTTTTATAATGGAAACTAGACATATCCCTCGAGACTTCACTGACTGACACATCAACGCCACGCTAGTATAACTAGTAAAAACCACTTATATCGATCTACTTTACAAAAACATTAGGAACGTAAATAAACACGTATTGATTTCTCTAACAAACCTCCCTAAACTGCAATTACAACACGTCGAACAAGACAAACGATGCCTTAAGTTGTTGTTGCAATATTTTGAGACATTGTTCAAACAAGTCACGATTTCGATAAACGGAAAATGAGAACATATAGGGCAATAGCCAGTGGATTTGAGCGGTTTACGCGATATTGGCTTTGCAATATTTCATGTCGTACAAACACTGCGCCTGCAATAAGATTCTTCTCAGTCTATAAACGAGGATTGGATGCAAATAGAAAGAAACTGTTCTGTGACAATATTTGCGTAAACAATTGACAGTTGTTAAGTCTACGATGTCCATGAATCTAAGGATGTTTGTTGGAAATCTGTGAGGTATCCGTTGATTCTAAGTTAAACTTTGCTCGTGAAGACTTCTATTGACCAGCTAATAGTTAGACCTATATAAGGTTTAGTTTCAAAGTATTTTTGTGCCTGTCTTAAATAATAAGGTGCTTCTGTCTGCTCAGTGACTTACCACTTTATTCATTCATCTGTGCCTAACCCAATCTATTGAGATCGTGATGCATTCGGTTGAGGAATCCACGAGCCAATACTCGTATCGTCAGATGCTCCGTTTGAAGGTCACCGGGTTATCTACTACAATTTAGAAAGTAGACGTTCTTGAATAAAGATAAAAATCTTTAAGATCACCTTTCTTCTTAATGTATCACGAAAATTTTTTGCGGTTTTGAATGCTGTGTTTGATTCGACAGCACTTTGCCTTTCACTATCACTTCCTGTCATGTGGGACTTACTAGTTTGCGGGCTATTTAAAATAACAATTTAATTACATATGTTATTATTATATAGTACGTATATTTACAACATTGTTACGCTGGTTATCTATACAATAAACGACTCATTTGAGTTTTTTCTATCTTTTGGGGGGTGTTCTAAATCTTAGATCTTCTTCTTATTATATTAATCTTAAATTGGATAAGAAGTGTAAGAGAGTAGGAAGTAGTATATTAGCAAATTGGTCACTCTGTTTTTGACTGTCTTCTAATGCAGGTATTATAAACCACGAGAATAATTTTGAAGTGATCGCTACTTAAGTTGATACATTCAATTTACATTCAGCGTACCTATATATATTTATTAATTAATGAAAGTTATTTATATATTTTCACATAATAATAACTTTTCAACTTATAATTTGAGTAATAAATACCAACATATTTAGTTTTGAATTGAATCCACCTCCGAGAAACAACTGAAATAATTACTTTTACTTGCTATAGGTATCGACAAAGCTACAAAGCTTGGTAAATATGTAAATATGTATTATTTTTTTACATATTGACATCTCATATCCCCCTAATAGAAGTCGTACACTCTTATGCTACCCCGCGAAGTCCCAAATCATACGACATTCTCAACTGCTGAAAATTAGATTGTGTCGAACAAAGCACTTCGGAAAAATTTCATAATGCAACCGAAGAATGCAAAATGAAAGCTAGTGTTCACAGCACATTCTGGGTCACAGACCCAGTTTCAGAAGTGTTTTCACCTCATTGTCACTTCGCGCCCACCCAGAAGTGCTTCTTCAAACCATATGACAGACAAAAAGCGACTAAATCTCCTTTTAGCCGGAAAAAAATAGTAAAATGTGCCCGGATAAACGTGTTAAGATGTAAAGGGTGGCTAAAAGAATAAGCATGTGATGATTATGTTTTTAAAATTTAAATCTAGTGAACCAGATTAAGTACCGATATATCTCGGAGTACCGGAGTATTTTATATTTAAATGTTTTCTTCACACTTATGACAAACAAATTGAGACAACAAAATCTAACACGTGATTCACGATACCGTATCTGAACCGCCTAAAATGTATCTTAAATTAATCTGTGCAATATTTACAATTCGCAGACGACTAACAAGTGCTCACAGCTACGCTCACGTAGAATTGGAGCTTGACACCGTTTCGTTAAAAAATAAGGCAACTTAAAAACGAAAATATTCACCTCCCGCGGGAGTTCCAAAAAATGACAATTTGACATCCCTAAAGGCTAGGGTTGGAGTTAGTTAGGGATTTTCTTTTTACTTATGAATTTATAAATAAAAAAAAATTAAAACACATTCCTAAATGCTTATAATTTCGCTTTCCACACATAATAGATGATAGATACGCCTTAAAAAAATTAAAAACCGAAAAAATAATGAAATGTATAATACCTGTATCATTATCGAGCCCAGAACCAATCACTTGCCACCCACACATCGACTGGCAGACATTTTGAGCGGAACTTTGAAAAAAAAATAGTTTAATAGTGGAATATATTAATTAAGAAAGAGCTAACTATGAAATAACATGCCTAATATGTTCAAACATTACCAAGTTACTTACCTATATTGCACTTAAAATGCTAAATTAAAATATACACTATTTATAATTATTGACCTTCGCACGGCATAAATAAGCATCCTCATGTGACCAAAATCGTGCAACAAAGTTGAAAAATACTAATAATCTATTGAATTAAATAAAACTTACCTCAGGGCTTATTTTCTATTGATAATTCCATAGATTATAATTATCATTCTCATCATCACAACCCATAACTATCCCACATTATTTGGATCGGGTCTCCTCCGACAATGTGAGTGTACGGGCTATAGTCCGCCATAGTGGCTAAACAAGGTTTCGTAGATTTCACACATCTTTGAGGTGGACCAATATGAAGAAGAGAGTTCAAGTGAGTTCTAAAGGGTTTTTGTTTCTTTACGGTGTTTTTCTTCAACAACGCATGTGATATTAACTTGTAACACGTACATAACTTTTGAAAATTAGAGGTGCATCCAGAATTTGAACTCAGGCCCCTGCGTTGCAATAGATTGAATTGCTTAGAAGATTATTATGCCATAAGCTAATTGTATTTAAAAGGGCTTCTTCGGGATTTTCCATTGAGCTATCTTCTACTTGATGATTCTTCAGCGAACTGAGAACAATACCTTAAAATTATTCATGAACTAAAGAACTCGCTTCAAAATTAATGAAACTATTACGCAGCTACTCAAAGGGCACGCCTTCTTGCTGTGTAGATCTGGCAACAGGATTATAGCCGCAGATTTTAATAAATCATGAAGTAGATGTTATGTAATTGTGTTATTCTGGATTCAGAAAGCTCAGGATCGGTCTGAGTAGCGCAAATTAGGAGAGTAAGACTAAGTCCAGTGGACCTTCGAAGGCTGATACCTGTACCATGTAAAAGATCATTATTTTTTCTATGTAAAGTTGGTTTTGTAACAGATATTTAAATATTGTGTTCCTTTGTAAAAAAATGGTGACATTTTACAGGGCCAAATTATTGATTCAAATTGATTGATAGATTGGTGATTAATGGAATGCAAGTTATCGGAAGTCGTAAACAATGCTTTCTACAATTAGTTCTGACGATGTTCTTACTAACTAATGTACTCTGGTTTGCATATGCCCTTGTCACCATGCAAGCAGCAATTCTTTTAACCCTATGTGTCAGCATGATATTATGGTCTAAAAATCGCATATGTCCTCGATATCTTTATAAGATAAAATGGTTATTCCTACCTACATAATTATTAATTAAGTATTATTCAAATAAGTCTGTCTACTTCCAAATCTACCTAAGGATTCAGTCCGACGACTGAGTTACCTATCCCGTCTGATAGTCTCAACTAAGCCGTAATGAGGGAATGAGTCAGCCGATTCATAAAATTCAATCTCTACTCGTAAACCGCTAGCCAATATATGTGATGGTTTATAATAATCAAAATATTTATTGATCCTTATGTACTATAAACACTTTTGCATGTTATATTTTGCCTCTAATACGAGTTTGAAAAGATGTCTTTGGAACGAACGCGAAACCTCTGTAGCATATCCCCCAACAGATTAGTGTATGTACATAGATTTATAAGAGCGGTATCACACAAGCGATTTGCGAACGAGTTGAAAGCGAATTGAAGACGCAACGAGTTCGAGTAGCCAAGAACGTCATGATGTAGGTACAGTTATGTAGATAAGACTACCCTCCAATTTTTTAGGATTATTTTTGAGCTATTTACAAAACAGTACACTTGTCTTTTCTACCATTCGATTAGCTATAGATCCTTCAAAATTCGAGTTCGGTTCGAATAAGTCACGTCTTCGGGGTGTAGACTTCCTGCACGCTAGTTTTGTTTTCAACTCCCTTCCCTTCTAACTCGCAAATCGGTAGTGTGATATGGCTGTAAAAATATTTATCCGCTTGTTGTCAAATGTTGCACACCCTTGTACCTAATTACAAAATACTTATCATCAACCTAAGCGAATATCAATAACACACAAAATTTTTGTGCTCTTCACACAAAAATAACTAACACATTTTATAATTAAACTATATAATGCTTCGGTACTCAAAATGCATGCTTAATAATATTGAAGTAAATATTACGACATGAATTTTGGTAAGACAAGAATTATACAGAATAAAAGAAATGTTCTAAAATTTTTGATTTATGATCAAATTTAGGGATTCTTCTGGTGATTTTGCAAAAGATAAAAAAGAGTTCAGAATTAGAGTAAAGAGCAGAGAAATTAAACAGGTTTGTTGATACATATTAAATGAGTTGGGCATATGAATTAACGACTTTAATTACTTACTTATCAAACGAAATCAGATATACAGATATAGGAATCAATGCATAAAGTCTATCAGGCATATCTATGTCGTAACTAAGAGTGACTAAAAAAATTGTCCTTCACATAGAACAAAATAATTTCCCGAAAAGAAATTTTATATTCCTACATCCGTACTATATTTAAGTAAATATCCACGTACGTTATTGCATAGTGTTGTTTGGTTGGCAGTGCGCAGCTGGGCGCGCGGCATGGCAGGAGGCGGCGGCACTCTCGGTGGGCGGCGGCGGCGCGGGCGCGGGGGGCGCAGCGCGTCGCTGCTCCGTGCTCGGGGACCACCCGGGCGCGCGCCGCGACCCGCGCGCCAAGTGGCACCGCACCAACCGGGTATGACTCCCAGACAAGTCGAGTAACTGACCATTAAAACTACAGACCGGGTATCAGCGTATTGTCTAAACTAGAGGAGAACCTGACCCTTATAATGAAAAACCGAGTGAAACTTTATCATAAAACCGGGTTTGACCTCATTGTTAAGGTGTTGTCTGAAACAAATCAGTCAAAGAACCGACTGTTAACCACACTTACTTAAAAGATCTAATTAATTAAAGATTCCTATTTAATAATGAAATCAAACTTAATAATATGGCAATACAACATGTGAAACTTTCGTGAGCCTCTAATCAGCTCTAATTAATCGCAATTGTTAAGATACACCAATTAACATGAAGCCGAATGTTTTATAAATTCTAGTCACAAGTGGTGACTATCTGTCGTAACTTCAAAGGCATTATAAATATATTTTCCTCAACAATACCCCTTATTTTTAAAGCTAATCTCTGTACAAACTTAAACCTATATTTCCTATTTTCCCGACAACTGATTTCCAATATCAGCCGCTTTAAAAATTAAATTGCCTTGACTTACTCAGCTTAGATGAATTTTCCATTCAACCCAAATCAATTTAGTAGAAAGCTATATTAAAATTTAAATTATATAGGGATTAGTTTCAAACATAAGGGGTATGAATACCTTGCTATTAAAGAAGCGTTTCACAAAATTAATTCTAAATTGAATGGAAAAAAGGCATTTATTTTCAAGTATGTAGGCAGGTTTATTCATAAGAACTAATAATATTTAAACCCCTATGTGATTTTCAATAGAAATAGAATTTTTATAACAGATATCTAATCAGGGCTATAGGAGTCGGTAAGTGATAATATTTTTTGCCGTGTGATTTTCCTGTTAAAGAACTTGATGCAGAGAAAAAAATATTTTAAGAGACTTCTCAAAAACTTACAACGAGACTGGTCTCTTGAGATCTTCAGTTTAAACTATAAATTCTAGGAGTCTAGGCCATTTGGATGTTAAAAGGCTTCGCTGTCCGTCTGCAGAGGGAGATCAGGCGTGGGAACCTCATCATCATCTATCGCAATCCAAGCATCAGGTGGCATTATACCAAACGGGTATGTTGCTGTTGTCCACACGGGCTATCTGAGCCCAGTTTGTATGTAGGCTCTTCAACCATTGTATCTAAACCTTGTCAGTAGATAGGAAAGTCAGTGTTTTGCTCTCAGAGACCACTATGGCTCATTCCTTCTAAACTGGTGTTACATGCTCTTCTTCTAGATAATAGTATATTGCTTTTTTTAAATTCTTCGGTCTCTACTGTCGAATGTAGTTGCTGTCATACGCTTCTCCTTGTGGTAGGTATTCCATGTAATACATTTAACAAGCATGTGTAGATCCCGTAAACCCAGCCACTTCCTGGTGAATGAAGTTAACGCTCTATAGGATATCATTACTGAATCACTGACAGCTATAGGAATCGTTTTAATGTAGTATACATTCTCACTAGTTGAATCCTTGGGATTCATTTTTTCTATTAACAAATAGTCTTGTTGCATACACCTTTATATAAAATAAGGGTTACTCAAATTCAGTGATATTCAATGAAATATTAGATTTCAAATATTACATCGGTTATGAATCGGATCCAATTGTAACTACGATATTTATTCTAAATTCAAAAATTGATCGAATGATGTTTCCTCGTAAAATTTTGTATTTAGAATTCGGGGAGCATCATGTCACAGACGCAAAATTTAGTTTGAGTGACGAACAAGTTTTACATGCAACAAAATTGCAAACTCCGATGGTAGTGATGATAATTCCAGGTCCGCGATGCATCGTACGGCTCGTCATCAGAATCAGACGGCGAAGGGGAAGGG
>DWPA01004125.1:0-13199 GCA_018251375.1 Calpodes ethlius | reverse complement strand
GCTCTTTCCCAACCGACCCATGTATACGTAAATAAATTTAAATTTTGTTCCATTAAAATCATTGAGTTTTTATTTAAAAATCCTTAAAACGGATGGAAATTTCCCAATAACATATTACACATTAAATTATAAGCTCGGAAACAACATTCTTAAGGTCTCCAAAGAGTTAAGGTTCATCGGTAAACTAATATATACCGAGGAAACCTAATTTATAAGGTATAGCGAGGACGGGTTACGAAATTGATCGCCGCTGCTATATATACTGACACGCACAGAGCTAGGACATCACTCACTGCTCACAGCTTCTTGCTATCTACGACCACCAGTCCACTCACCACCATGAAAGCTTTCGTAAGTATTCGAACTGTACCATCCAGAAAATAGAAAATATAATATCGTTTTAATTAATCATAAAAAATGTAATAAGATAATATAATTATATATAAATATATAATTAAAGCAAGAACTCTCTATATACATATATATAATTGCAATATATAGCACTGTTATAATATATATCTGCGGATACAATTTTTGTGATAGTTAAAATTTGTTCTATATACATACAATATCTTAATAAATAAAAAATATGCTTCATTTTTTGTATATTACTAGGTACTCGCTTAGTAATAACGGATCTAACTAGAGACAAATATTACAGAAAAATATAATATTAAAAATTCATTTTAAAACATTTGTCATGATAAATTTAATAATTACAGATCGTTACCCTCTGCGCCCTCGTGGCTTGTGCATCTGCCGGCAACATTCGTGAGAAACGTGGCTACCTCGGCGGTCTGAGCTCCGGCTTCGGAGGTTACAGCGGTGGATTAGGCGGTGGACATGGCGGAATTAGCGTCGGATACTCGGCACCTTCTATCACCTACACACCCCGCGTCGTCACCCACAACAAGCTCGTCAATGTGCAGAAAGTCGTAGACGTGCCGCAAGTCGTGAACGTGCGCAAGGTGGTCTCGGTTCCTCAAGTGGTCTCCGTTAACAGGGTTGTCGCTGCTCCTACCATCTCCGGCGGATACTCCGGCGGTTACTCCGGTGGATACTCCGGCGGATACTCTGGCGGATACTCCAGCGGTATTGGAGGCGGATACGGATCCGGTTACTCCAGCGGCTGGTGGTGAATAATCCAGACGTTACTCTAGTCAAGTTTTCTTATCATCTGTATAATATTTGTTAACTATTTATATTTCATAAACATATATTTTTTATAACAAAGAGTATTATTTTGCCAAAATGAAACCTTAATTCGTCCCGACAACCTCGGCCGCGATTACAAAGAGCAAAATCATTCTTACAAAACAAAAAAGAAGTCGATTCATATTTTATCTTTTGATACATCTATCTCATAAATGCTTTCATCATAGCAAAGTAAATTCTTTATGCTAACATTTTTAAAATAAATTTGTAGAGGCAATCATCGAATAGTAAAATACCTAATTGTTTCGAGATTTTTGATTGTGCAAGAAATGCAGACATTAAAACAAATTATATATACTTGAAGGCTTTTTGTAGCGCTATCGTGAATCATATGAAATAATTCAACGATTTCATAAACATTTTCAAACATTTCTAAATATTAAGTATACGAACTCATTGATATTTAAGTATGATATTATTATAGGCATAAGAACTGTTAATTTTATTGAAATAGCCTACTATTTTTTTTATTGTATGTATTCAAAAAGGCTCCTCAACTAACACGTCGGAGCAATGTCTTCTCAAAAGATCTTTAGGGCTACAACAGGCAACCTATTTGTGGTAAACAATGTACAATAAAGGTCAAATAGGACAAGTTTTATAATAGACAGACCAAAGAACTATTCTTAGAAGAAACTGGTTTGTATTAGAGTTTTTCACATGTTTGCTTTTTTAACACTTATTTTAAATTTAACCTACTAAATGAATATCCGTAAGTCGATTATGCGCAATTTTGATATGTTGGCGCGGAAGACCTCAATTTAAAATTAATTAATTTTATGCATGTTAAACAGTAGGTATAAAATGCTAAGGAGAGACGTGTATATGTCACTCATGTTTTGAGGCAGCATCTTCAGGTTATCGAAATGAAAACTCTTGTAAGTATATATTTTTTTAAAAACACTGGTCAAAAAATAAAACAATAATCTATATAGATAAACTTGTGTAGGTAGGTATATGTTTTGCAATGGTAAATGGAACATGATGGGAAGGAGTGCGAGATAATTTAATTTCATGTGTTAAAAATATTGTTTTGTGTCCAACATAATGAAATATTTTATAATAAAGAATGCTGTAAAAATACGATTACGTAGTAACCTACACAAAGGGTATTTTTATTATACGATGTATTCAGTTTCAATAAAGCAAATAGCGAGCGGATTTTTTTCTGAAAATAGATTTTTTGTTCTCATCGATTAAATATATTAAGTGGGTTATAAGCGTTTCAGCTTTTTTTTTTGTCGATGATTTTTTTAATTTATTACAAATCAAAATTCTTTATTCATTGATGAAGAAATTTTAACGTGTGGTACTATTTCTAATATGAGAACTGGTAACCCCGCCCTTAGTTGTACGTTTTTGCCGCAAGATGTTCAGAGCGTGAGTGTGCATGTAAGGTAAGGCAGTACCTCCTGCGCTTTGTGAATGTTATGTTCGCGCTCTTGTTAAATAAATTTGTAAGTTTGTGTGGTTTTAATAGATTGTGCATTCCTACAATGCGGTTGTGGAACGCATTAAACCTGATTCATATTTCACATTCTTCTCATTTCATGATACAAATAGCACTACCCACTATTATAATTTTATTGATTAAAAGGTTCATTTTCATAGTTCTAAGAAATGAAAACATAATCAATCAATTATCCATTAGCTGGAGCACCGCTTTATATATTGATTAGAATATATTCTACAAAAAATATGCATTCTTGGGATGAATGTATTCTAAAGCAATTGTATGTTGAAAATACTGTATTAAATTATTAAATTAATATCTAAGTAGATAAACAGACGAACTTAGTCACAAATATTATTTAGTCCTATTATTTCAAATACAACTTTTAATTATTCCGTATTGGTAAACTTCTTGTCATAAAATATAACGGTAATAATGATACCCATAAATGCCATCACAGTGTCATAAATGTAGCAGTGGTGGTCCACAAATAGTTTAAATTTTTTTGCCAATCATCTATTTCATATAACATACCGAAAAATGGTATGATTTTTGTAATATTTAAAATGAACTTTTTATTCCACAGAATGTGGCCATGTGGGCCCTAGTAGCCACTGCGTCTACTGACTACGTGCGTGATAAACGTGACATCGGCATTTCAAGCGGCTACGGTGGAACTTTTGGCTATGCCCCAGCACCGAACGCTGCTAGTGTTAGTAAATATTTGCAGTCTAGCGCACAACAAATCGTCATTCCCAAACAAGTACTATTAGCAAACGTCGCTATTTCAAACGGTTACGGTGGAGCATACGACTATACTTCAACACCGATCGACAACAACAGAGATATGCCGTCCAGTGTTGCCATTTCAAGTGGCTACGGTGGTGCGTACGGCTACGTTCCCAATGTCTCGACGAAGGTCATTAATCCCAACAAAATACTGATACCTAGCGTTCCTGTTGCAAGCGCTTACGGTGGTGCCTTTGGCTATGGATATTCAGAGAGTATCGGCAACGATAATAATAAGTTAAAATCAAATGTTGCCATTTCTAACGGTTACAGTCTGACATTATCAAGGAATACCATGAATGTCAAAAGTCACTTGCAGCCAGATATTGCCATTTCAAGCGGTTACGGTGGAGCCTACGGATATGCTCCGTCAAGAGTTGTCGATGTTAACAGAAATATGCCGTCAACCAATGCTATTTCTGAGAGCTACGGTGCTTACGGATATTCTCCAACATCTAACATAAGTGTCAACGAGCAGAAAATGGATATGCTACAAGTAATGGGGGCAGACAAGATGATGTCAGTCCCTCAGCTAGTACCCAAATATTTACCAGGATTCTCTGGTTACGGTAACATGATCAGCTCCTACTCCGGCTATTCACGCTATCCCGATCATCCAGGCTATGGATTTGCCTATGCCAACGGTTGGTTGTGAATAGTCTAGTCTCTTTATTATTCAAATTACTATGTATTCCAAATTTAAGTGCTGTGATTTGTTAAGCTTTTGTCAAATTTTCTTCTTGTACCTAAATACTTTTTTGCATATATGTAATAAAAATACGCAAAAGTTCTTTTTATTTCTTTTATACGTAAATATTAATATTTCGATGATTTTTGAATGAATTACTGATTTACAACCTTGAAACTGCGGCCATTGTAATCGCTTTCCTAAGGACTCAGTTGTGAGACTTCAAGTCAATGTCATACGTCATTGTTATTGTTATACAAAATTTCAAAACTCGGGTGCAAACCAATTTACCAGTCGGTATTAATTAACTCATATGTGTACCATGACAGAAATTGAGTCTCCCCTCATTCAAAATAATTAACGCCACAGATTCTAGTGACCAAATTGGCAAATTTCATATTTCTTTATAAAATGTGCACAGAACATTCTGATATGCAAGTTCATGCAAATAGCCTGTAAAGGAGTGAATTGACGTTCCACCTTATGGTAAAAGTTGCTGTTGTCTTTTGACATCATTAATATCAAAGATCCCCCATGCGTTGAGGATTAGGAAGGAAGAGAGAAGAAAGAAGAAGAACTGACATTCTAAATCTCCGCTGGAACAAAAAGAGAACACAGAAGATTTATTTCATCAATTCACACATTGTTAAATTTTAGTTGAAGCTCAAGTGGCCGGCATTGAAGCCACTGGGCTATTACAGTTATGAAGCGATAGTATACGGTAGCATTTGGCAATAAAAATATAATTTGTGAGTGTCGCCGGATACCCGACAAGCCAAGCCGGCCGTGAGATTCGAACGCGATGAGCCTATTTCTAAGCTTGGCCTTGCGATCACCGGACGCACCTACACGATAATCGGTATCATTTGAATATCGGAAACTATGTGTGCGAATCGATCGCTTTGTCCGTTTCGTTCTTACATTCAGATCGATCATTCGGTGCGAGAAAATGTAGAGCACTTGTCCGTATCGTTTCATCACGCGAGTGCCAAATGTTGGCTAGGTGTAACAATAATGACGTGAGACCAGAGATGGCACACTGAGATACTTGATACCTGTTTCATTTTGAAACTTATTTTTTACAAAACAACCAGCTTGGTATGTGTATATTTTGTTCCCTGTTCCATTTTCTAATGTGAAGATTTATGAAGATGTTTATTTAGCTTTGATTCATATAGAACAGGGTTGCCTATAATGAAAAGTTAAGTAAAACTCCTAAAGACCCATTGGGTCGATATCGCTTCCCAGGGGTAGACATAAACCAAAAGTAGTTTTGTGGGTCGACGAGGTTTAAAAATATACTCCTATTAATAAACATAAGTTCTTAATTTAAACTTTCACGACACTGTATAAACTGTGTTATTTTACGAACTTGTTTTAAGAATTATAGCGTGCTCAAGTTTATGCGAGTTGAAAAATTCGAAAAAAGAAAATAAAAATAGAGATAAGGATTATAAAGCAATAGTCACGATGGTATGGGTGTCAGTTTACTTTTGAAAAGTGGCCGCTGGCCCACATGCGTTTGGGAAATTAAAATAACTTGGTAACAACTCACTCAAATATATAGAAAAAAAAATCTTGAAGTTAGGAAGATGGGAAGATAGCAACGTCAACGCAAGCAATTAATGAAATAAATCGCGGTATCCATACTACACGAAGAGACAAACTTCCTCTTATGTAGTATAACTTGTATTTGTACTGTACGCATATATAAAGTCCGAAAGTGTGAATACACACTAAATAAACCTCTTTATACGATTACTTACAATGCCTAAGTGTATCTTCAACAATGGCCCTGTTTGCGGTCTCAATACCGCAGTGCGCATACTTTTATCGAACGACCACTGTAAAGAAACGGTAGTGTGTAGAGACACCTAGTCTCACAGATCACAGCTGCAGCGTTGCCTAATTGTCGACTTCCCAAATGTCGTGTAAATGTCAGTAAGGGTTAAAACCTTTGTATAATAAGCTCAAATCGATGAAATTGTAATGAACCTTGACATTTGTTCCATATATTGTTGGAATTTATTTATTTTAATAAAATAAACTTGCTTCTGACTCACAGTCTTGGACAACCATGCTCAAATATCATAAAACAGCATGGATATCGATTAGTTGGAATATTAATGGGTTAATGTAGTTCCGTCCATTCTTGAATCAAATGAACTTTTCTGGTGCTAAATAGTAGACAAGATAATGTTGACAGATCAGTTATATGTAATACGAATTTCAACGATTAAGATAATTTATTAATATTTATAATAGTAAAACTTTGCCTGATTGGAAGTCATGCTTAATCAAATCTTCAGGCAATTATATCTCGGAATAAAAAAATTAAGTAAATTGACAGCCCTAAGAAGGAGACTGTCACGACTGACATATGGCTCTATGATTCGATTATCTAAAGACTAAGCACTGCATTAACATAATAATAGTGTTTATATTGCGAAGCTTATTCAAAGCATGTATTTCTGTTAACAAGTGTTAAAGGTAATGGTGAATGTTATTCAACGTTACATTACGTATTAAGATTTATTTATTTCATTATCCTTAATAGAAACTTCATTTACCTGTTTTTGTTATATTGATGCTTGTGTATCTTAAATATCGAATTTATATATATATGTAGTTTTGGTGTGTAACTACAAAAGTGCGGGGAAATAAATCCTTATTTAATTGTTACGGTATTTGTTAAAGTTGCTTCGATATGCTTCGGTAAATTACTATGCTTCGATAAGTTTCGTTTGAGTTACAAGTAGATATTTATTGTGTCTGAAGGATAGAGCATAGTTCGTTGAACTATGTACAATAATGATAACGCTTTGAGGTGTAATGATGACGCTGGGATATATTTGTGCATATTTTGATGTATACGGTCGTTATTCGACCGCATTGACATCAGAGAGTGTGTGAAATTGTTGTCGTGGTTCTTACGTGCATCGTCCAAAGACGGTCGAACGACCGCATACTTCAAAAAAATTCACCGCGCAGTCACCATATGAACGTGCACTTTGATTATCTACTTAACGTGACGCGAAGTGAAACTCCCCTGTTTATTGTTCACCTTGTTGACTACTGCGCCAGCCCCCTCCTGCTGAAAAACGCACGCTAGGCTCGGTACCACTCAGTTAAATCCTGATGGTACTTATGCATAATGGTAAAATTTTGGCATTTGTCACCTGCTTTATAAAATTTACAGTGAAATATTTATTAACGCCTTTCAGTCTGGGCAGTACGCTCCTTACTTGGCCGGTCAAGCGGTACGTATTTCGTCAATTCGTGTTTGACTAGTTACATAAAATAAAATATCACGTTCTACGGATTAGTATCCTACGAAGCTTGGAAATGCTCTTGAACTTTTGCACTTAGTGGTCATCCTTACAAATACCGACAGCGCCTTAAATAGCTTAAATCGGCCAATAGTTGACTCAATTAGTCCGTTGGGCTATAAACTTCTGTCTTAACTGATTTTACTTTTAATTGTCCTGAATAATACTGTGATTAAGTTACAATACAATACATTATAATATTCTTGTGTACACTAAGAAAATACATAACACATTTCATATTTTACAAAGACAGGTTATTAATAACAGTTAGAACAACTTACTCTAATGTAATAAAGGTATGGTATAGTAGGCATCTAACAAGAAAATTTTGGACAAATAGAATATTGGGAAGGGCCTTTTGTTTATTTGGAAAGTAAAATAACAATACTCTAAATTAAATATTCACATAATATATACGATTGGAATTTTCTACAGATTCATAAAATAGATAGATTAAAAATATTATTATTATTATAAACACGGCGATATATTAAAAATATTTCACGTTCGAGAATGATTCCTTATTATTATTTATGAAATAAATTTTTAACTATAATATTCACATTTTTTAACAATACGTAATCGTAAATACTTGAATATTATTTTAGATTGCGTCTAACATTTTAAAAGTAAACTTACTCTGACCGTGTCCTGTTTTTTATAAATATTTTACTTATGGTATGGTATTCCCTTTTTTGTTTATCGGAGGCAGGGAGTTTCCACCACGCCTAAATGTACCTATAGACCTATATTACATTGTGCTCAGGGACTGCTGTAATGGAGACTAATTCTAACTTAATATTATTATACAAGATCATTCTTTATTTACTATTGTAAGTATTATTAAGGTAATTTGAATAAACCATTATGCAAATGTTACCTTCATCGAAAACGGAGATAATATACCGCTTAGCTTGAGAACAAAGATAATATTTATTGCATATGCTGGTATTATACTACGAGCAAGCTTTCCCAATAATTAATTATGTTCCATTGTTAGGGAAACTTTTGTAATGAAATTAAATAGTCAAGTAGATAATATAAATTCAATTATCTCTTGTTTTTAACGAGCTATTTTGGCATGTATGACGACCCTCGGTATTATAATGGTACAGTAATAAATGGGTTCTGGGTTCGACTTCCAGCGAAGTAGATATTTGAATGACGAATTGAAATTTCTGTTTGCCACTTAGGCGTGTGTCTTTGTATATTGTTCATTATATTGCTATGAATGTATAGTTTATTTACCTATAATTTGTTTGCGCTAGTTACTTTGGGAAACCCTTTTCCAACCCTTTTCCAGGATCAGGTGGAAAGGAGCCATCTCTCTAGAATAATTATACTCCTTTCTTGATAACCATCATATTTTGATTCTATAACAAGTCAAATGTATTTCTATTAATACAGATTTGTATCATGAATATCATTAATCTGTACGAAAATATTCAATGTAAACAATGAATTCAATAGAGAAGAATCTTCTGTTTTCTATTTTTTTCACTGTTTTATAATTGTTAATGATATGAATAAGTAATAATATAATAATAGTATGTATTGATTAATTAAATAGACTATTGGAGAAGACAGTTAGCGTATCCAGCTGAAGCGAGGATGGATGGATGTTGGTATCTTTAAATGTCATAACATTTTAAAAATGGTCAAATTTAATGTTCACTTAAATTCGACCGTTCCAGCAAATTTGAAGGACAGACGTATAATATAAGTGTAATTATGTAACATTAGTATAATATCATTGCATATGCTTTTACTCCAATAAAATATAATTGTATAATGAGAGAACACTTAAGTCTCTGTGCCACTGACTTGCGCAAAAGAGTAATGTCCGAGATTTTGTATGTCAGGATAATAATAAAAGTCATAATATCACAGTTACTGGTTTTTATTGTTAATTATCACAGAATTATATCAAGACGTCCATGAGAAGGGGCTTTAGCGAACGAGGTTGCGTTTCTTGCTACACATTATTTATTTGTACAGAATGTATGCGAGGAAGAAACGTTTGGCTGATTTTAACATTAAAAATTTTAAGTAACATTTTAATCTCTTTAAATTTACAGAAGATAAATTAGTTAGAATTATAGATTAAAAAACAAGCAAGTGTAGCACAAGGTGAAATAAAAAGTGCACGCGACTTTTGACGCATCAATATTCTTGCGGTTTTAGATAAAATAATCATATTTCAAATGGAAGGTTATAAATATAATATGCTAAAATATTAAATATTTAACTTTCAAGATAAACTTAAGTTCAATAGTCTCTCGATGCTTCACTTAAGTTGGATGTGATAACAGATATGTTTTATCGAAATATTACTTGGTAATATGAACAAAATATTTTTATAACACCAATATGTAGCCACACTTCCTGACATCAGTCCACCACGAATTTGGTTTACCACCAACCGCCTCCGTAGCCACCAGACCAGCCTCTGTTCCAACCACTTCCATAGCCACCGTAGCCGCCGGACCAGCCCCTATTCCAACCACCGTAGCCCCTGTTCCAGCCACCGTAGCCTCTATTCCAACCACCATATGAAGGCGCGTACACGACACGGCTGTATCCTGGGCTCCAGCCACCGCCTCCGATGTATCCAGCGGATGCCGCGGCAAGCATCACGGCCATCAAGAGACACGCTACCTAGAATTATACATGTATAATTTACATAGTTTTTTAAATCTGGAGTCAATTACGAATACTAAATATTTTGGCAATTTAGTCATTAATCTGACTTCCGAATTTATCTCTGATATAAGCTCGCTCCTATATATCGTTGCTGTTTAAGACCCTGGCTTTGATGCAATGCACGGGTCTGTATCAAAAGCACTCTGTCACAAGTCAGCAATACGGGTTGATGGGAGGGGCAATAGCCAATCCAAGTAAAGAAGAACTTTTGCATTACGGATGACTCCGACATAGCTTCCAATTTCTATGTATGCAGAAGCACTCACAGAAGCGGTCACCCATTGAATTATTGATTTATCATTTAGGCTTGCCTAAACCCATATTATCCTACAAACTAATATAAATATCCTATGTCAAATCTTGTTTAGTAGTCACTTTTTAGATTTTGATGAAATACTTAAGTATGCCTCAGTAATTTAACTGAGCTCGTTGAAGTCTAAAACACTGACAAAATTAGTAATTTTTATAAGTAATATTTCTGATAAATTATGGTAGTTTATAAATAATACAAATAATAACGAGTATTTAAAAATTAAATTTAAAATACTCACAAAGAACTTCATTTTATTTATTGCAGTCCGCTTCGGGTTACCGAGTCAGAATGTAGCATGATCCGTATCCTCGGGTTTATATACGAATTCTCGCAGGACAACTCCATATGACGTAGTATCGTAGGCGGCAAGTTTGAAAGCCGTAATATGTCAGCTAATCGACGAGGAGGACAATAACATTAATGCAGTGACGTTCACTAGACGCGTGGACGCGCCTCTTTTGTTTTGATCGCATCTAAGGCAAGTCGGGGACGCCAGTGCTGTTTTAGCGTGATATAAATTTGTTACACATTTGTATTTGTGTTGTGATTGGACTGTGTAAGTGGACTGTAGCTTTTCCGAATATATGAGATAGGAGAAAATCTCGAAATCATTAATTATCATTTTTAATATTATCATTAATTCAAAATACTTTAGCTATCACTACAGAAGACAAGTAATATAACGGTATAAACTCTTCGTTCTGACTTTAAATTCTAATTAAATTTGATTGAATTTATTTTTCATTTTTAATCTGATTCTAAATTAATACTGAATATTACTTCTGGATATAATCTAGTTTTTATAAAAGTTGTACAAAATATATCATAGGGTCTTCACTACGGGGAAAGCCCCCACTATGAAAGAATAATTTGCATAAAAAAGTGTGACCTTTTCGCGTATTTACGACTACGTATTTGTTATTTCGTTTATTATATAAAATGTCTCAATAGTAATCTAGCCAGACTTTGTGATTTTTCGTTCACTACTTTATACCGTCATTAAATATCTCATTTCTATGGGAAGATCCAATACAAAGTAAATTTCAGCCAAACTAAAGAAACTGTCTAATAACCAATGATAGAAAAGAAGCGAGAATCTTTTTATTGCTGTTCTTTTTTTCCACGCACGTAAAGCCGCGTGCAACATCTAGTTATGTAATACTTAAATACAGTTGGCATATCTTTTTATGGTACATAAATTTAAAAACATAATTTCTCTTCTTAATTGATTTTTATCTAAACTCGAGCGTAGTTTACTATACTTAATGACATATGTCAATAGTAATCTACAATTATAAGCCAGACATCATCTGACAAGTTGGTTCGTTAAAAAAGTCAAGGAGTATTACTAATACAGTGATCGCGGCAAATTCCACCGAGCATTAATTATCTTGGGTCATCGAATTAGTTAAAACAAATAAGCAATAAATGTTTTGTTATATGACTTACTGAAGGTTTTACGCCTTATCTGGTTGAAGGTAAAATAAATTAATAGTTTAAAAACCTAAAAACACGCTTTTATAGAGCATAAAATGTAGTAATTTCTCAGTTCACTATTGAGTACTTCCCTCGTCTGGAGATATTCTTATGTGATGTACCAAGTTACACATGTCATAATGAGGCAATGTCATCGAAACGAAAACCATATGTCAAGTTTCAACTTTATAGGACAAGTGGAAGTACTTCTAATTCAGAATAGTAACAAACTTACCATCATTGCAAGTTAAATAAAAGCTTTAATTTTAAAAAAGAAAAAATATATTAAATATCAATTTATATGTGATGTATCGTAACATGAAGACCTGTTGTAATGCAATGTTGTAATGCAATGAAATGAGTGGATATATGGCCTATGTACCGGACATAAGTATCCTGTGTACATTCGGGAATTAACTTCAGTACCAACCAGGTGATAAGATTTGTTATAAAAGGTGACAAAAGTCGTCTTACCTGTTGAATGGTAGGACAGCATGAACAATAAAATAATTCATTTTTGATCATTGTAAATATCATGCGCCATTTTATTTATTGCTACATCATATTACCACTATTTGATATTTTTATTTCCTTTACTACATGTATTCGTGACGTATTATATGACATAAAGTTAGTCCGCGATCAACTTGAAACTACTCAAAACTATTTTAAATAAATTCAGCACATTGCCTATAATTTTCTTGATTGAATATTGGATATTTTAGATTGATGTCAATATTGTCAAGATTCATTAAGGGATCAATCAAAGTACTAGACGCAGAAATGACCCCATACCAAAACTAATATAATGTGATGAGCATGCTATTACGCAGAACAAAATAGTACTCTGTACTTTTGTTGTATGAAAACTTAAATTATACATACATACTATATAATGGATTTTTCCTCTTTCCATAAACGCGTTAAGCCAATATTTATGTTTACTGCATAGCGCATTTCAATTTAGTCATCAATGGCTATAAAATCTGTGACTTAATTTGAATAGGATTATGGACTTGTTTCTGTTGGTTATAAGTATCCATGGTCGGAAAGTCAAGTGGGCTCAATTGAAACTCATAATAATTCTTTAACTGAGGCCACCCACTTGACTAAAATGCCCTGATACATATCCACCTCAGACAAACAGGAAGGAATCGAACTGATCGCAAAGTGCAAAGGTTGAAAAAGATAGCCCGAGTAGTATTTTTATATCGAATTAATATAAGATTTATT
>DWPA01004124.1:0-13199 GCA_018251375.1 Calpodes ethlius | reverse complement strand
AATGCGTTATTTTATTTACTTTAAATACAGAAGAATATCTATCTACTATATAAAAATTAATGGTTGTCTGTATGTCGTTTATAGCATCGTATACGATACATTTAATCATGTGATGATCTTTAGCAAAGTTGTTGTGTATAAGCCCACGAAGGATTCTAGGTTGGTAAAACCAATTTTCAAGAGTTCAGCTAGTTATTAATAAATATATATCTTAACCGTCCGAATGTTAAATTATTGAGCGGGTAGACTCAACGGTAAACAGTAGTGACAATTTTATGTAAATAATTTACTCACGTGACAAATAAATCTATCACACTTTGGATGTCTTTTTAGATTCAGATTCAGAATTCTCTTCAGATCACCTCTTAGATGCTGTACGTCTTTCAAGGCATGGTTGTTCGAGAGTTGTTGTTGATAAAATATTTTTACTAAAATAAAACGATCCCTTACAGTGTACTTGATGATGATGTCAGGATAACAACCGTGCTTTAATTATTCTATGTTCGGAAATTCTATATGCAAACATTTTAAAGACCTTTGATAGTGCGGTTGCGGTCTTGAGGTGACTAAATTTGACACTATTCACGTGAACTTTATATGTCCGCGTGGTGAACAAGTTTTCGAACTTTAAGTCAACATGACTCCTTTTCATATTCAACACCCTCAAACCTTAGAAGTGATTAATAGTATTTAATAACAAATAAAGATCTATTTAGTAAGTATATTCTTTGTTTAATGTCTTTGGCATCCAAAAGAGGATGTTATCGATTGAGGAAGACTAGCAGAGTGCCATGTTACCGTAGAATCATCAGCTAAATGTATCCTTCAGAGCATTTAAGCGCTTATAGCTGAAGATAAAGCGTTTACGGTCAGTCTTACTCTAAAGTGTTAGACCTAGTTAAGCAGTGTCGGACACGGCCGGGTGATGGATGGGTGGATTTTGGACTGGTATACCTATATCGTGTGTATATCGATTGTTCATTCTCGTTTAACGATATAATTGAGTCGCAAGTGTTTTGCGTATTGGTAGGAATTTGACTACCTGGCCAGAATTTCACCTTTTAGAACGATTTTATTTTAACGAAACAAAAAAGTAAATCGTTTGAGTAATAGAAAAAAGGGTTAAATTTATCTTAACGATTTACTTACAGACAGAAAATTCTTTTAATCTATTTATATGCATATATATGTCAATTAAAGGGTGCAATCAACTCCCTTCATGGCCCAGGCCAACTTCTTCTACTCTTCTAGCAACAGCTTCTTTGCAAGAGTCCTGGGAGGTACCGAGGTACCGCAAAGATTAATTCCGATGAGTACCGTCTCATGCTCGATGGTAAGGTTTTCACCAGTCGATCTAGCTAAGTTCCTTTAGAATCAGCATGTTTTAAGTATTCTGGTCGTAGTGCGCGTGAGATAGAAATAACTTGGGTCCTATTCTGGTCGCTTATAAAATGTCTAACATATCGGATGATCACAAAGTACCTTAAGATGATTTATCTACTCGTTGGTGAATTATTTACATATAATACATGACTCCTTCACAATCTTTACTGTACTGTTTTAACTTCTCAGGCGTTATGTGTTGTATGAATTTAAAATGTTGTAAAGGGATTTTAGAGAATCTAATGAAGTACTCTGAAAAAACATTTAAGAGTTTATGCTAGTACTTTATGACGATGATAAATATATACACACATGTTAAACTTAACCTATCCTCAATAGATAGACGCACGAAAATTATGAAACTATAAGCCTAAAATGGTTACCTTTTTAACAGCTATATGAGGAGTTTTCTAAATTATTGTTATTGTTCCGAGATTAAAAAGCATGTTGCAATTACGAAATAATTGAAACGTCTTGTTCAATCATTTAAGTACTTACTTAAATGAATGCAGTTTTCAATGAAATCTTTTAAGATGAAAGTCACATTTTTTATTTTATTTTTAATAGTTGTTGTAAATTCCTGGCGTGTTATGCCTACCCCTGAAAAAATTGCCGATTTATTTTTTGTATTTAAGGCACGTTATCATAAAACTTATCCCAGTGGATATGAACAATTTTACAGATTTGATGTTTTCAAAAATAATATAGAAAACATGAGGCATATAGAAACATATAAAAACGGAACATTTTACGTTAGTCCCTACGCTGATATGACGCCTGAAGAGTATGATACACGATGGAGAAATTATCGACGCCGGAAACAGCGTACTAGTATCATGGCGTAAGTTTCTAATTAATTTCTCTTACTTCGGAGTTCTCCTTCGGTAGTGCGCTCACTGCTGAGCATCGAGATCCTATCTCAATCAGGTGTTTTTCGGACTAGCTGCCGCCATTTTACGCGGTCTGAGGCTCAGTGTATGATTTCGCTCAGTCTTATGTCCAGTTGTTCAGACACCTGATCGGTCCATCTTTTCAGGCTACGGCTTTTAGGTCTCTTGCCGTCCATTTTTCCAGTAATCATGAGTTTCTCCAGTTTGTCGCTGGGTTTTCTGGCGATATGTCCGAAATACTGGAGTATTCTTTGCATACATATACTGGACAGTCTTTGTTTTATATGCAACTCATTGAGGATTGACACGTTCGTTCTGTGCGCTGTCCAGGGGATACGTAACATGGGTACTCTACATTACTCACACATGCGTAAATGCATACATTACTTCGGAGTATCTGTTTTAATTCAAAATAGTAATAGCAGTAATAGATACTTCTGTGCTATGTCAGAGAAATATATACAATAGGTTTGTAATTATACTATAAAACTGACCAATAATTTGCAAGCCTCTTGGCAAATGTGAGCGAATAAATATTAATGTTAATATGGATTCTACATTTGGGATACTTAAGGTTACCCACACAGCAATTTAAAAAGATGAGTGCACTTGTTTAGTATTAAGCTTATTTACTCCTTTCTTGAAGACTTCTACGTCACGGGCGTGTGGAAGCGCCAGCGCAGGCAAGCTGTTCCAATCCCCAGCGGTTCGCATAATGGAACCAAATGTCATATTCTCGCCTTTTATTGATAAGACTCTAAGTCTTATCGCTGTAAAAACGCTTAGAACGGCATTAGACGTACGTAATGAGTAACCAATTCAAGGAACGCTTTAAAGTCTACCTCGGTGAGATGAAAATGTTGTCATAATTATATGGAAAAAAATCGGTTATAATTACTGGGTAGTCACTACTTCCATTGTAGAATAAACATATTCCTACACTTGTGTGCATGTGGGCGATCATAAGTACAGACGTATTAGTTCGCAAGTACATAGTTTTTATGATTTACTTTAAGGCAACATGATATTGAGAAAGTGACCGTTTAAGCATTATAAGTCTATGGAAAAGACGATATGGGCTATGAACAGTTACACAAATGTCGTTAAAACTTGAATTACTATACTATTGATAGAATTTTCAAACTGGCTAGTACCTGCTCTTGGGAGCAGATACATATTTTGTGATAAAAAATATATGTATTCTAGATACAAAAATAAAAGGTAAAAGAATAATCGTCTCACATGATGGTTCAAGGTTATTGTACTCGTAGCTCATAGACTTCTGTGTTATCGATAAGTTGCTGGTTGCTGGTGAACGAGGTAGACATTATTTCATTTATAAATTCTTATTCTTGCAACTACAAATATGAGCTATACATTGCTTTTTGTTTCAGACTACATACAGAGTAGAAGCTAAGAAACTTCATAAAACATTATAAACATCCTCACCTGCAGACATTTGGTATTCTTCGTGGATTTTAGAAGATTTCACTCTATGTACGCTTATTAAAAATAATGTTCTAAATTAATCACGCATTTTTTTTTTGTTAATGTTAATTCTTTAATTCATCATAATATACGTTGTGCAATAAAGTTTTAAAATAATGTGTTAAAAGTGAATTTAGTTTTGGAACTCCGTTAATTGAAGTACTATCAATGTTGGACCCAAATATTGTATTGTATGTTGTATCAAATGTTGTGACAGTATGTACAAATGATTATTCATAACTAATTCATTTATTTTAACACACTGCTATTAACATATAATATATTATTAATAAAAATGACAGGTGATAGTGCCGATAATTTCAAAGTATGAATAGGTATTCTTAACTGTGTGATAAAGGGTCCTTTATGCCATTTTCAATAAGGTTTCATTGTTGCAAGGTATTATTCTTAATACACCCAGACCTATCAACTAGGGTTCATACTCAAGGGATTCTAGAGGAACCCTGGTTAGTCTACCTTCAAAGACTCTTAAGATTCTCAACACCTTCGACGATTGTCAATTGAAGATAAAACAGATCGAGCTAACGCGCTCCTAGTAAGCTCAAATTAGATGGGTTTAGTAGTAAGCATTCTAGGGTTTTGTGAAAGGAATAGAGGTAGTCAAGACATATCAGTTAAGCCCAAACTCAATGGGTTTATCATTAAGTTTTCCAAGATCTTTCTACCCCTTCGTCCACCGTCATTAGACCAGATTGGTTGGACACACCTCATGAAGAATTTACAACTAGAAGTGGTTGAAATAAGCTTAAAACATTTTTTTACATTGATATATAAATACATACTGATCCAGCTAGTAAAAGAGTGTTAATTATATCTAAGAAACATTTCGAGCACTGCAGCTTTAGAACAAAAGCTCCATTAAAATTGGATAATCCTTTTTGGAGCTATAATGCGACAGATAGACAAACAGACACGCGAAAACACAAGGCGATACGTAAAACATGTAACATTTCTCTTTTACCTGATAAAAATAAGCTAACAAATCACTTATAAATGGAAAATCAAGACATAACTGCTGGGCTTGCGTCTTCTCTCACAATGGGATGGGTACAGGCCATAGTTCACCGAACTAGCCAAGTGCGGATTGACTAATTTCTGCTTTGAGAACATGAGGAAAAACTTTAAAGTAAGCAGGTTTTTTCAAGATATTTTCTTTTAACAGAAGTAATAATTAACGTAAAATATGTTATTTTTTATTAGAGGTGCGTGCAATTTCGAACGGATTCCATACTAGGGAGACGAAACCGCAAGGCTAGCACAGCTATTCACGTATTATGTACTTTATTCTATTTTAAAGTTGATAAGCATTTTTCTCGTAAAGTAGGTATGAAATATTAACTTTATTACATACCGATAATACATTAGTATTACTTAATTTTTAATTAAAATACCATGTTTAATACCAATCAACGCAACGAGTAATATTCAGAAGTTACAATAGCAGAGACTCAGTCTTCGAAGGTATTTTGATAATGAAGGTCATTTTAATACTTTTAATCGTTTCAGGTGTCGTAAATTCTTTTCTATTTATACCTATCATAAGCGCTCTTATGAATGCTTATACAATATATGATATTTTTACCAGTATAATACCAATAAGTTACACGGCTACCGAAAAAGATCGTAGATTTAAAATTTTTGAATCTAATCTCAAAAAAATGCCCGACCTTGCGGTAATAGACAAAGGAGAATTCTGGATTAATCCATTTGCGGATAGGACGCCTGAAGAAGTTAAAGCGATGGTTGGACCCAACTACAAAAAACCGACGTATGTGTATCATGGGGTAAGTTTATGCTTTCTTTACCCTGTAAGAGATTTCGAAAAGGGTCGATATCGATTTTCACGGGATCGACATAAACGATAATCGATTTGGGTGGTCTTAGAAGTCGAAAAATCGATCTATTAATTAACACATGTTCAACATTATTTGAAAATTTTAAGTTGTTGTGTGAGTTGGATTACATGTACCAACTTTTTATGAGAATGACTAATATTTCAGTAACTAATTGACTAATAGTTAAGTAGGAAGTATCACTTTTGTTGTTATTTTAATGCACTATAAAATAACTCAACAAGTCGATAAGCTTGCAATATTCCGTATAAAATGTAAAAATCGGCAAGAAAAAAAATAAAGGATTTTTAAAGTTATTTCGCTATGGGGGTCTGAAGTATTAGTTCATTTTGGTAAAGGGGTCTCTTACATATTATATTCTAAGAATTATACTCTTACTAGTAGCCGATTTTATTTTACTTCAAGGTAATTATGGTGCTTAAAGGTCATGATTAACGATTGCAACAAAAAGTATATCATAAAAACGAGATAAATAAGACGTTTTACAAATTTTTCACATGTAAACGACACGTTCACACATTTCCATATGTAAACCTTTTTCTTATGAATTACTTTATTGATAACTACATGAAAATCTAAACAATTTGTTAAGTAATCCATATGGTAAGACAGATGACACTTTATTTTTTACTACAAGAAAAAGAAAATCCACTATATCTATCCCAATAATAATAGAATGTATGAAAAATTGGAGGGAAGTTTATTTGTTTACCAATGTCATCATTTTTAATTCTATTTTGTTCCAGACTGAATACATAATAGACCGAAAAGAAGCTAAGAAAATGCGAAAGAAATTAAAAAAAATAAAGAAAAATCGTTTTCATCTATGAAAATCCGTATTATTTGGTGGGTTTTAAGCTTTCATGCCTTTACTTAATTTTAAAAGAATATTACAAGAAGAACGTCGAATAATATATAGAATTCAATGCAACACTTTTTAATTATGGTTTTTGTCCTCTTAACTTTTCACGTGCCATTTTGTGAAATAAAAAAATTAAAAATTTGAAATGAAAAATTAATTTCGAAAACTTTCATTACTAATTAATTATTTACGTAATATAAAAAAAGACGAACGTTATTAGTCAACACCAGCATTGTAAAATTCCTGGGTAATGGTTGCTGATAACATAGGAATGTCTTTATGGTACTTCGAAATAAAGATTTAAGGCACGTTTGATACCTTTAACAATAAAATATTTTAGCTACATTTATATGAGTATGTATTCAATATTTTTTTAATTATATATTTAACTTAATAGAACTCATAAAATAAAAAACCAAATACCAAAACTGGAAGCTGTTTTTTTTCGATGACGTCAATTTTTTTTTCATATTTAAATGAGTTTACGTCAAATGGTACTTAGCGTCAAAGGAAAATAACATGCATTTATATTCATCACGATGAGTTACGATGGGTTATCTTTAGTTAAATTACATTAAAGGCAAATTAAAAATCCCGCTACGCATTCAGTCATATTAGAAAGTTCGACATATTTTAGAACCTTTATTAGTTTCATATTTAAATTTGTTGTACGTAACCTATAAAATAAATCCCAAGTGTGTTGTTTTTATAAAAAATCTAATGTCGAACATTATTTTTAATTTACAACTCTTGTACATTACTGTGGTAATTATCAATATTTTGATTCGCGGATTTAAATTCCACCTTAAATAAATTAAGAGATCTCAAATACCTACGACTGAAAAGAAATCACCAAATATTAAAGTCAGTCACTATTACATTGGGTTCACACGGCGACTACTCGATGCATTATTTCGATGACCACGGTCGAACTCGACCACGGTGACAACAAAGTGTACGCAACCGCCAAAACTGTTCACACAGTGTCCATGCGTGCAATGTCATTGTCGGTCGAATGTCGACCGCATTCGTCAGAAAAACACACAGCAAGTAAACGTGCACTTAATGTTTGCCTTGAATGGGAATGGAACACGATGTACATCGGTCGACATCCGACTTAGCAAAATGAACTAGCAGGGTCGACTTTTACACCATTTATTAGCCCTTAACGATCTATACTAATATTATAAATGCGAAACTGTGTTGTTTGTCCTTCTTTTACGGGTTAATAAAACGTTCTTACTATAAGATTTTTGGTGTGGAGACAGCTGGGAGGATGAAGAATTCCATAAGCTACTTTTGACCGTGAAAAAACTTCTCATTTTTGTGGGAAGATCTATTGCAATGTATGTGTTAGTCAAATAAATGAGTCGATAATAAAAGGAATCGAAAACCTTTTTATTACTGTTCTTTTTACTACGCGGGCGAAATCGTGGGTAACATCTAGTACATTATAAAGATGTTGATCGTCGGGTATCAGGAGAAGATTAAAAAACATTTATGTAGAAGTAGTGATATACGCCAAGGTAACATTGCAATTTGCTGTCTCTTGTTCATAGTTTATTTCTGTAATCTCGTGCGCTCTAATTTAGCCAGGAATATTGGTTTTTGTTCTAGTTTTAGAACAAATTTAAGCTTTAGCTCGTATGACTCTCTAAGTTAATTTTCTGTTTTGAAAGTTCTGAGTAATATTTTTGTTTAAATGCTAATGCTAGAAGCTACAAGTTAGGTTTATGACTACGTAAGAAAATACGACTCTATCATTTCCTTAGCTCTTAAATAAAATATTAATTATCCATATGGTAGGTACTCAAACAAAGTGGTGGTAGCTAACCAAATGGGTTTTACGGAAAGATAGGTATGACAGTAATAAATAATTTAATTATACCATAGACACTAATCGACATAAATATAAACGGAGCAAGAACACCACCTTCTGTTGTTTTTGATCTAACACTAGGGTATTAAGGTCAGTAGGTTCTCTAAGGTTGCCTCAAAAAGACCAATGTAAAAGAAGATCATTAATAGCTATAAACAGAACTATATTTGAATTGTAAAAAAAAGTTGAATTCAAATCACTGGCAATCGATCTTATCATAAGTATACTGCTGCAATATGGCTGCAAAAAAAAAGGCATTTTGATATTCATATTTTGTAAATAGTCAACAAGCTAAAAATATGTTAAGGCATACATGAGGAACTGTTAGTAATGAAATTTAATGATCACTTCTGTACCTCGGAGTGGACGTTAAATAGTTTCTGCTATGGTATATCACGTCGAAGGTTTAAAGTATAAAAACAGACAATGAATCACCCAAGTTATAAATCCCGTTAGCTAATATTACGTAAAATATTTTAAGATTCAAGCATGTTGAGTATTAGGAAAGGGATTTCAATAATCTTGAAAGATTATTCAAGGGAAAGGAAATTTATTTAACGTTATCTATTTCGCTGAACCCATTTTTCCGAGATGAAAAGAAAATGAATATTTGGTTAATAAGCATTTCACTAAATATTCTCCTCTCTTTCGATCGAATCTTGTTCTATATCAAGTAGGCTGTGACTACACTAGACGTTCTTGAAGCGTATCTATATATATAACAATGAACGTTTGTCTGTATGTCCTTTATAGAATCGTAAACTATGCATTTGATCTTGTGATGATCTTTAGCAAAGTTGTTGTGTATGAGTCCACGAAGTTTTCTGAGTTAGTCCGACCAATTTTCCATAGGTGGCGCCACTGTCATTCGAATTAATTTCATATATTTCCGTGGCAGATCCTGTTGGTGTAGCAACGCGTGCAGGGTTCAGCTAGTTAATAATATATATATATATTATTGTTGTTTTGTATTTAACCCACTAATATAGATCTATAATATAGCAAGGGTTATTCAAAACTAAGGCTAGAGAGCAGTGTTCCTTAACCATCCATGGACCCCTGGGGGTACGCGAGTATGTGTGGGGGGGTCCGCCATCTTTCAATGAATATTTAAATCAATAACTTGACTTGACCTTGCCTTCGAAAAGCCACAATTATTACTATCGACAATATATTTTATACAGTTTCAACATAAAGGTTTTTATTGTGTTCGAAAATATTTTCCATAAGTAATTGATATTAAATATGATACTAGTCATACTTGTATATTTATTTTGAATTTAATGATACATCCTAAATATCATAGGGTTCTATGCTGGGAATTTGTTATGTATCTGCGTATGCGATGTAAAAAATAAATGTAAATTTGGACATCTGTATAAAATAAAGTTTGAATTGCGCTTCTGCAGCTATTGCAATAAAAATATTATTATGTATAAGTATAATTACATATTTTTTACTCATACAACAAGGAAAACCAAAAACAACGATCAACACAGAAGAATTCCATTAATTGCCTGATAAAAATATGGTTATTACATTAAAAATAAAAAAGTTCATCGTCCAATGTGCACACAGCCTTTAGTTGAATGTCTGTTTAAATGACCTTGGATGACTTCCAGGAAGGGAAAATTAATGACTGAATTTATATGAAATGTTCTTCCTAAATTATCTTTTAGAGTTATTATTTTACAGAATGAAGCGTAATTCTTCACAAAAGTATTTTATCTGTACACATTGCCCACGAAAATGTGAAATAAGGAGATGGAAAAGAAATTTAAAAGACCTTCCATATACCACAGACGATTAATTGTTTTCTGACATTCTAATCGTTTGCATTTGTATTTAAATTCGTGATACGCCACATTTCTGTGTTGATACCCGTGTGACCTATTTTAGAATAACTGATACCAGTGTTGCGTTTTTGATTTTGAATACAATTTATTTCTACTCTTGTAAGTTGTAACTGAATATAAACGCATAGCTGAACAAATAAATGTACCATTCATTCATTCAGTCATTAAATATCTTGAACGGATGTTATATGGTTATGGGTATTTATAACGGTAACTCTTAATGCTGAGTATCCACTAGAAATGAGCGAAGTCAGAGGTGGTTCGCTAGAAAGTTATCAACATAATGCAGTTAGAGGATTATTTACAAAAGTATCGCCTCGCTAGTTCGCACGTCTCTGGTCAATTTTCAGCGGAAGGTTATCATTGATTCTGGCCAAGAAAATATTGGTGAAAGGGTTTATTTCAAACTGAAATTTACAGTACTTTATAATAACTATATGTGGTACATATAAATACAGTTAACATACTTTATCTAATACAGGGTTGCAATTGTTTTGGTTTGATTTGACTTTTTAATATCATACGTAAAAGCTACGAGTATTTCCTGTTTGAGTTGAAAGAGAGTGATTTGATGGTTAGGTTAGAAAAGACCTTACCATCAAGTAATAATAGAATGATAATAATGTTATACATGGTATATAACCCGTTGTATATGTTGTTGTATAATAGCTGCTATTGCTATTTTCGTTATTCATAGAAGACATATCAAGGTAACCTTAATGCGATGGCGTTCCTTTGGCCACCTACCGATGACATCAGAGAAGCTCTATGGCAAATTATATCACATTCTCATCCAATTTACATATCTTCAAACAACTCAAACGGTAACTAATGAAGCAAATTTAATTTGTAAGACTTTTCCAAACTCACAAGTAATTAATTTAACTTAATTTTAGATACAAGTGTTAGAGTGAAATTAAATAAAAACTTATAAAACACAATTTCCTCGTCGTATACGATAGGACGTTTTACCAATAGGACACGCTTTTCAATTAGTGCTTTTAAAAATCGGTCATTTTGCTGAAGGGTAAACTAGTTTAAAGACTTTGTGATACGGAGGTCAATGTTTAAATCATATTTATAATAACCAAATTATCAATTACACAAATCATTAAGGACAATAATTCAAGATATTCATCTTTATATACGTGGCTGGCAACCCCTTGTCTAGACCTAATACTGCCAAGGCATACCACGAGTCATTTAAACGCTATGTCAAAAACATACGCAGCCACGTTCTGATATTAACGTTAAAATTAGCAGAAGTAAATTAAGGCCAATTATCCTTAAGTAATAAACCCTAACGCGTCATGTCATATTTTGCACCACGTATATTTATTACGAAAAGTTGACCAAAACTAAAAAGTATGAGATTTACATCGACATTTACTTTCTTTTTAGTGCTCGTGTAATGATGCGGTCGTAAAACAGTTATGGTTGGGAAAATTTCATAACTATGTTTATGGCTGTGTGAAGTATTATCTATTTAAAAGTAATATACGTCATACGTATTTGATTCTTCACACGGTAATTTATATTGATATTAGCTAGTGTTAGCGGCTTCATGAGTGCAAGTATTGGATTTCCCAATGTTATTGGAAATCCCAGACTAAATAGAAATATGTGAATAAATTAGACGCAAATGTATTTTTATACCTATACCAATTCAGGTAGAGATATTTCAAAAAACCTTTCTTAGTGCTAGCTCAAACTACACGCTCCCATATCTAGTTGCATGCGTTTAGATTCTCAAATTTAGGCTCAGAACGGCCTTTCAGTCAGGAATAATTTTATAGAGCACAAAGATGAAGAAATTGTAAGAGAGTAAAAAGTCTAACTGAAGTTATCTTTACTAAAACTTAGTTTTGAGTTGATAACAATTGGAACTGTAGTTCGAGATATAATTACAGTTCCTTTGTTATGAAAATATCCGACAAGCCAGCGGACCAACTACCCGGTGGTAAAAAATATCGTCGTTTGCCAAACCATTAAACACCAAAAGCAGTATTGTTATTAATGAAATTGTTGGCATTGAATTGAAGCATTCATTAAAATTCGTTCTCGTAAAACACAATTGAATTACATAAAATATTTCTGGCTTATACTAGATTGCGGGTGTGGCATAGAAATGGAAATAGGACCTAAGTGGTTTTTGTATTCATCGCAATTTACCATCCAGTCGAAATTGCAGTCCAATATTAACCAATATTCCTCGGTATACCGAATGGTCTAGTTGAAATTAGTACGTCTTCTAATACGTCAGTACGTATTACGTAAGTACGTATTAAAAGCCGTACATGACCTGGCTAATGACGTCAGGTCTCTCATGATGGAAGTCGTTGACTTCTGTAACACCTAGAGTTATTATTGATTATAATCATGGCTGTATTTTTATGGACACAAACACCTGTTTTTGTCAACGACACGTACCATAAACAAGACAGGTGAGTTGGACTCAAGGATGGATGGAGAACCGTATATTATCTCGGGCTTGATAAAAGTTGGGTGACTATACCTTTAAGACATTTTCTTTGGAGAAATAGTCAATAGTTGCCTATGAACCTGTGTGCAATGTTTCTGTGTATTTCTGTTCTGAGTAAGACCTTGCTTCTTCTGTTCGTGGTATAATTGTGGAAGAAAAGACGCTACAAACGCATTAAGTTATTATTTATAAGTTAGTATTTGCTACTACATTTTACTGTATCACAGTACAGTAATACCCCGATTTACACTGCCCCGTTTTACGCGAATTTCGGAGATTCACGATATTTTCAATCGGCTCAGTACCGGTCCATGTTGTCGTAAATTAGGTGACGACTATGTCTAGCTGTGGAACTTCAAAGGCTAATAGATAGATAGATAGATATATAAGACTGGTCCCGATTACACAAACTTTATATGTATTTACATGCAAACCCCGACTTACGCGAATTCGACTTACGCGGGTATCGCTAGGTCCCACCTATC
>DWPA01004123.1:0-13199 GCA_018251375.1 Calpodes ethlius | reverse complement strand
TTTGAAGACTCCCACATTATACTCAGGAGGGAACACCGACGCAGGCAAGCTATTTCATTCCTTCGCAGTACGCATAAGGAACAACGACGCATACGTTACGGTAGTTAATAAGATTTATTTAAGTATCTGATAGTCATTAATAATATTATATCTACAACTACTTAGGATTTGGTTTTTCTGTTAATTATTTAAATGAATTAAGTGATGAAATCCCATCCCAGTTTATTTTAAAGCTTTAATGTGCATGTAAACGACATATTTTCAAATATTTAGAAGATGACGATTGGATGTAAAGGATATCTTGACTCTTATATTGGAATAAAATAAAGTTGAAAACCGACAAAAATATATAGTTCTATAGTTGCACGTAGTTCAACCATTATTTAATCTTTAACTTGTAAAATTTAGGTAGCCGTGTCAGTTTGTTTAAAATGCATTATTTATACTACATTACCCATTTTTCTTTACAGGTCCAGCACCAACAAGCAGAGACTGATACTAGACTCAAACCAAAATTAATACTTTAACCTTAACATTTCCCGAACTGATTCATGCATAAGAAAACAATCTTTTCAGTCCTATAATATGGGATTTTTAACATTGTAATTTACTTTTTTAACCATGTGATAAATATGTATACCCAAGTCAAACTATAACTTTCAAGCACTAAGGGTCTCTGCGTTATGCTACAAACGGTCGGAAGTACATGACGAAAAAATAAAAGTTCCGTTAAGACGATGGAAAGGGCAAGAAGCCCTTAATTATATTCAAGGAGATAAAGTGCTTATTATATATCTCCTACACTGCCCTCCCCACTAAGTCGTAATGTTCGCTTTTAGTGCGTTTGATAAAACAGTTGAAAATATTAACTACGAAAATTATATTCGTTGCCTAAATTTCTGTTCCAGTAAAAATCCCTAGAGATGTGAATGAAGGTAAATGGTAAAACTCAATGGCCCTATATAGTAAGCTACGCATTTCAACCCTCTGGCGTCATTTTGAATAATATTTAGTCTGTATTTTCTGTTTCGTGGAATTCCTGGATTTCACAATTTATAATATATTAAGCACGTTTTTGATTCACATGTTAAATGTCAGATAAATAAATGTAAGGTGTCTTTAAATTATTTACGCCATTAAACTTATAGTAGAAGTATTGCCAAAGATATTTGTACAGTTTTGTAAAATTTTTAGAAAACCCTGCTTCGTATATTGCAAAGTCCTGATTTCAATATATGTACATCTATGTTTTTTATACAACTGTGTGTAAAACAAATGACAATCTTTTATACACATTTTATACTTTTCTAGAATTTTAGGTCTAGATCTTATGCTGTGTGAATAATAGAAGTAAAAAACAAAATACTTCTCTATGGCAGCTGTTCCGTGTGCGACGAACAACGTACTCGTTTAGATACCCATATAATTGTAATGTATGTCACAAATCTAGTTTTTTAAAATAACTTCCACTTACTAATTGAGCTATAGATGAGGTTACAGCGACAGATACTTCCTCACGGAAATCGCAGGGCTCTGTACTATCCTAATTAATTTCAAAGGGAAACACTATATGTGGTATAATTGAGCACAAAATGTTCCGATGTATTTTGCTTTGCAGTATCGAAATATATGGTTCATAAAGGTGTAGGTAGTATGAAAAGGGTTTCCTTTTCTGTCTGGGATGACATCGCATCCCTAATAAGTTTAGCTGACACATGAGATGACGAGCAACCTGATTGGGCAGACAGATGTATTTTTATTGAAATTATTTTGCAGAACATTCGAAATTACATAATAATTGAATTGTTTCATTTTTTTCAATGATAATATTTCAATTTCATCTATGGTATTAGGACCGTGAGTCGATAAGACCGAAATGGCATTTTATATTATAAAACAAAACAACTACGCCTACATTACCTTCAGACAAATAATAAATTTGAATATGGTTTGAGTGAGATAATGTTGTTGTTTAGGAAAAAACAATTAATGTGGACTATTAAGTAATATAAGTGTAATTAACTTAATTATACGATAGGCAAAATAATAGAGTAGGGTTATAGTAAGGAATAATAAACTAATCATAAGATTTATTATATATCAGAAAGGTCATTAGTACGAGAGTTGTTTTGACGAGTTGCAAGCGTAATCAGTACCAGCTGACAGAGTTCAGATGGTTTTGTGCGAGCTGTGACTACAATAGATCAAATATGGTCGCATTGATATTTGGGATTAATATTCCTTGCCCAACTAACAAGTGATAATAATTTGTGTGAGTGATTGTGTGTGCTACAATCATTTATTTCCTCGCCACCGGAAGAAAACACATCTAAAACCTTATTACAATTTGTTACTATTGTGCCTACTTAATAGAACAATATTACTTCTCAGTTACACCGTTCCAACATGTCGTGTACACAAGATTTGTGACGGGGAAAAAACAAATCGGCCACCCTACTCCGACATAAGTGATAATTTATGTGAGTCAATTTCATTTAAAGAAATTCTTAGTACACAAGTAAAACCCGAACCAAATCACCATTTATTTTAGAATGGACAGTTGATATTAGCTTTAAAGGCCTTCACAGGTTCCCGCGGTGAAAAACTATGTCGACATCTATGTTAACGCTTCATATGACTGGTCATAATTATACTGAAATAGAATGACCGAGCGTCAATAAAAAACAATAATGAAATTCACATTTACTATCCATCATACCATTATGATTTAATTTTTTGTACCTAAATTGATTAAAAAAAATATCTAAAATGAAATACGTTAAACAAGCTCGTTTAGAATATATTATCACCCGATTTGAACAATGTGTAAAACATGCGTAATAAACATCGTACGATAGGCGACCGATGTTTAAGGGTTCGTGGTCCTAAAAATAAACGAAAGTTTGAGAATTGAGGCAAGGATTTGAAACATAATTTAACCTTAGTGGTAAGAATGAGATGATAACTAGACGTTTAGTATTCCAGCCACGACAGGTCGATCCACCTGCTTTTCATATCACGACATTCGACGACCCCAGAGTCGGCTACGCCTCCTTGCCTGAATGACAATTCTTATCCATAAAAATCAATTGATTACAACAGGAAAATGACTGGAACCACGAATTTAGAGCTGAATTTTAATTGTATTAACTTAAGTTCATTGGTCATGAAGAACCTTGTCTATGTAATGATTAATATACAATGAATTGGCACCTTTCCCATTTACTTTTAAAAACAGAAAGTTCGCTACTTAAATCTAAATTTACTTCGTTGATACACCAGAAAAATCTTGGGATAATTTTTATGTCGCAAATCATCCTTTAATGTAGTGACTACGATGTAAAAAATTGTATGGGGAATCAAAAATTTCTCTCAAGATTTCTATTACAATTATTATAATTGTAGAATTTATAGAAATTTTAAGTCTGGAATACCAGGTGTGGAGAAACGCGAAGAGATCAGACAAAATAATACGCGTTTAATAAGAGACATATAGAAATTTACCATCCAATATACCTGATAAATCTCACCGTAAATGGGTATAGTAGGAAAAAAAGAAAATTATATATTTACTAGCGGCCTGTTCCGGATTAGTAAGGGTGAAACTGTGATTTAAAAAAATATACCCTACGTCAATCAGTAATAACGTAGCATACCTTTGATGTAAGATCTTTTAATATCACATCAATGGATACAAGAATTACAAGCTCACAAATATTACCTCTTTATGTCAAACGATTTTAGTTTTATAAACGACCGACTTATAACGCCATCTATTAGGAATTGATAGAAGAAAAAATTAAGATAACCTATTCTATCCTTCGGAGTTTATCGTTAACACACATTGTGACATGTAAATTATATGTAAATTATATATATAGATATTGATATTCAGTAAGTCTTATTAATAATAATAATAAGTAATTTCCACCTGATCAAAAATATATTTAAAAAAAAGTTACGTACAGCGATGCAATGTGGTTTTGAAATCCAGTCCTTTAAGTACGATAAAGAACTATTTTTCCCGAACTGAAGTGAGAGCAGGTATACTACTTAGCAAGAAAATACACAATAATCATACAAAATAAACAAAAATATCTAATTATGTTTAGAATACAGCCAAATAAATACACAAATTAGGAATAGCAAAACGATCCAATATTGTGAATAGAACAAATACTATGTAAAATACGTGTTCACGCTAAGTTTTGTTTGTACATACCTACCTTAATTCTAGGTTCAATTACATATTATCGATCTCGTAACACTAGAAGCTGTAATCGGATCTCTCAATAATCTCGAATACTGCATTGTTCCTGAATATCGAGATATGCATTCTCGGTGTGCCAACGGTTACGGCTGTTATGGATAAAATTACTGATAGGTAGGTCATGCCATCACCACAGCTCTTAATTGCCCTATTGCTGTCAGCTGAAGTTCAGCTAACAGACAGCTGTGCAGACTTCACATAAATTTGAAAACAGAGAGCTCATAGATGTGCAGGTCTATTTGTGATGTTTTCTTTCACCCGAATACAATTGTTCATTAGCAGGAATAGGTAAGGCCGTGGGAGGCTCGTTTTCGAGATATATTACCTCTGCACCAATTTAATTTCTAAAGTTCTAATGGTTTTGAGCCGTCTGGTTGGCTACCACCCGTAAGTTAAATGTTTGTCTTGCCATGTAATTAATTTATCCTAATCACTAAAATCTATTTCCGGTGACCCTTTAACCGATTTAACTTTATTAACATCTGGTAGGTCAACCCTCAAGCTATCTTCCTTTTGATGTTGTAAGTTTATTATTTGTTGTTGAAGCATATATAAAAAACTCCAAAAGTATTCGACTTTATCGAACTTTTAAACACCGTTTCTAATTGGGTCAAACTTGAAATTTGGGTTAGTTTTGACCCACTACACTGCTTAATATAAACGCATTAAAATGCATCCATATCAAAAATGTGATAATTGAGCATTTACTCTAAGAAAATAAAATAATGAGTACCTGATGTATAATACTAAGGGATCATTCAAATTGTTAGAAATATTGAGATTGTTATGTAAACGTCGGCCAGGTTAGCTAATATGGGTACAGGTATGTCAAATTATAATGTAATGATGACTATATTAGATTTTAGGAAGAAAATTGTGAATATCGAATCGCCACAATAATAATAAAGTTTGGGCTATAGAGATTATAGATTGTATCGAGATTGAGATTGGAGATGTATAGACATATGGTGAACCTTTATCAGAAGCCACGACTTCTATACAAGAAATAAAAGAAACGTTGATTTTGTAATTGAACTTTCGTAATTTATTGTTGACCTTGACGTTCAGATATATAGTATAGGTCAACATTATGAATACTTAAACTAACATATATCATCATCATTCATTCATCACATCGAAACATAATCTATACCTGATTGATGTTTGTTCTACCTAATCTCAGAAACCATTTGAATGCGGTTCTCGCTTATGTAATATGGTTGGACTAACATCTAGTGTTTGTATTATTACAATAAGTTTATAAATAAAGAAAAGTTAATATAATATTCTGTCAAACATTTCGTATATAATTACCAAAGCACAGGTGTACTGAACTGATGCGAAAATATCGTGTCCTTACTGTTGACCGCTGATGAGATATCTCTATGAAGCTATCCTTTGCGACGAAGTTTACAAATGAAATTTTACAGTTGAATGTATCTCGAGCGAAACCTAGGCGTAAGCTTTAATTTCGTAGCTTAAAAAGTCATTCAGTCATTTCAAATAAAGTAAAGACACATTTCATCAATATATTATTCTGCACTGAAAATTAAAAAAAACAATAAATGAACTAGTTCCTTATATTCACCTTTTAGTGCCTAAAATTAAGCGATCTTTATAATTTACATAATTATCTCATATAAAAAGCGTGGAATTCGGCATATCAGTCCGTCTGTCCGCCTGTCCGTCTGTCCACCACTTAACATATAGTCTATAACACTTAATCTATAGTCAAGTTAAAGTACTTACTGAAATCAAAGTAATGACTTAAGAAACTATTTTTATTCAACAACTAAGAATTTAAACGTAAGAATTGTAAACATTTTGATTAATTTACAAATTAGTTTTTTGAGTTATTACTTATTCTGAAGTTATTACTTTAAGTTGTCTTTAGACACGAGTGATAAGTATTATAATAATAGTTGTCAGAAAGTTGTTAGTATATATATACCTGTTTACTAGTATTAGAAAGTTGTCATTTCTGCAGTTTTCAATGTAAAAATAACTTACCAATTCAGGTATCTCCTTGCAAAATATTAAACTTTAAAGAACTAAGCCTTATTAAAGTCGATTTCCCTCTTCCTCTGAAGCATATGGCTGGTTTAAAATATGTGAAAAACTATCACAAGTAGATATTCTTAACAAGTTAACGTGTATTAGTAAACAACCTATGGTGATATGATGATAATGCCAATGATTCCATTTTAATATATGTACATCTAAATACACAACTAATCTTTCGAAACGCGCAAACGCTTTGACAAATTAATAAATACATTATTTTGTTTGCTCCCTTTAATTAACTTATTTGGTAATGTTATGTAAATAAGGCTGCAATTTAATCCGTTGCGCGGTTTAATTTAACTAATATATTACACAACGTCACTAGTTAGCATACGATTAATTCGTCTCACTAGTCTGATTAAAATTGTCATTAAACATAGACATTGAATGTTTCATTTAGAATTATAATTATTTTTTGCCAAGTATATGCAGTAATTAAGTAGATATAAGTTAAAAGGTGTGTCTGTGAACTACATGGACATGAATAATAATAAAATTTGATTGATACAAAATGTTTAGCAACTGGAGTTTAAAGCGTTCTCTCGTATGGAGCCAGCCCTAGGTGTAGTCATACATGACATAAAGACACATTCTTTATCATTCGTAGAATAAAAAGAAATAGTTCTAATTCACCTAAACCCAAACATACAACAAAGTTTGAAGATTTAAAAACAAGAAACGAAGGAAATTCAATAAAATGAATAAAATACAGCAATTTTTCTTTCACGTAGTACCAAATAAACTTGCTGCCAAAATCCTTATTCAACATAATAACTTCATGTAACAAAAATATTTTTATTTAATCAAGCAGATAAAATGCCAAGAGCTCCTACCGAAAGTACCTAGACTTAAATTTCCAGAGCCTTTCATTCAAATGTTTAAAAACCTTTGCCCTCAAATTAAAAGCCTAAATTAACAGAATAAATTGGAATTACGAATGGAAAGTTACAGTACTTTACAAATAATTGGAATTTAATGTGAAATAAAGTAAGAGCGTGCGTCTTTAGTGATGATAATTATTTAAGCATGCATGTATAGAATATTTGTGTTATAACCATTATTATTGAATGTAAAGATTCACCAGTGAATGCTAATGTATTTTGTTGGAAAAAAATCCGGAATGTTTACATAGATTTACTTGATTTCAGTCATAAAGCGCTTATTTTCAGCAGAAACCTCGACATCTGATGAAAAACCATTGTAGAGAAACTTTTTGTAAACATAAACAACCAATCAGATATCGTAATTTCCACATACATCTCTTCTCCATCGAGGCGAAGTTAGTTAAGCCTAACAATATAATAATTTAAGCTATCATATATTTCAAAGAAAACGTAAGTAGCAATATTATTACATGTTCATATTTTTGCTTTACTTTAGACCAATATAATATTATGTTACTTATCGTCTAGACTTTCATTATATGAATCTTTGGCCATGGCAATCCATTATCATGATAACGAATTCACCTTACATTTATTAACACATTTACATAGTATCCTAAGAATATTAATGAATTTGAACCTAACCTCAGATTATTTATTGTTTGAAATATCTTAATAACTGTCCGTGTAAGACAGTACAACAGAATGCACGGACAGTGGAATACGTGAACGTAGAGTATCTTCGACTTGGTGCGACGCCATTGCCACAACGCAATTTCAACGTATAGCCGCGAGCAGATTATAGTTTCAGTCATTGAAAGAAGCAGCAAAATTAAATTAAAATATTCATGTTACTTCATCACATGAATTTATTGATGTATAAAAAGTAACTCTATTATAAAGTATTCATAAAAAATATTAATCGTCGTTTTCAGAATTTCATTGTAAAAATGTTTTTTTGAAATACCTATCCAACGATACCCCACACTAAGGGATAAAAATCATCCTCGCTCTATGTTTACGATAGGTACCCTTAAAATTATTTTATTTTTAGTATATTATTCCACGACTTTGTTGGCATAATAAATATGTATACCTGGGCTTAGCTGTGGTTAGAATGACGAAACTATAAGGGTTCCATTTGAACTACGGGACCTTAAAATCTAAATAAACAAAGCTAGCAACGCGGATTACATCTTTTCTTTTATTTATTTTAAGAAATTTCGACAAGCAAGAGAAATCAATTTACTTTTAAATATTTAATGTATTAACCAATTAGGTATTCAGTTTGGGACAGATCGAAACGATAAAAATTACCAAACTGTATTTCAAAAAACATTTGCGCCTTTTGATATAAAATAATTACCTATTTACGATATCACATTGAAGTCAGCCCATTGAATAGAATTCTGTTATGTAAATAAAATTTATTCACGGTCTGTGATTGAGTACGAACACAGTGTTATTTATTTATTAGGGAATATTTGCGTCAACCAAAACGTGCAAAAGTAGACAATGCAATAAAACCGTGAAAAACATTCTTGGTCTTCTTCGGCTGAATGCATCTGAATACTTTTGCGTCGATGCAGATGGTAAATATAGTCCAAGTCAAAGATTCCCAAATGCTGATTCTTGACTTTTAGGTTATGGAAAATATCATCATCATCTTCATCAACAACAACTGGCCTATTACCCTAATGTATGAAGTATCATTTGACAATTTAAGGCGTATACTACGCTTTGCTTGAAAAGGTTGAATGTCTGCACTTACAAGTATAACACAATTCTAACACAACCGAGTTGCCAAACTATTCTTAATTATGTTACGTGGTTGTCTGTTTTATTTTTTCTTGTTGTTCCTTCTTCTAAATGACCGATTTAACACAACCGGTGAAGCATATTTAAACAATGGTGGTTATTTAAATATATTTCTTGTAACTTTTCGTAACGTAAGTTGACGTCAATTTATATTGTGTTTTTCGTGGAAACTTAAATGTTTAATAACACTCCACGAATTTAGAAAACTTTGGGAAACGCTGGTCTAAACAACTGAACCGTGATTGCAGCACAGCTCAAGGACACCTGCTTAATGCAACGATTTATATCCATCTCAACCAAGAATGGAGACGTAACACTGCATCACGATACAGTAATGAAATATTTGAACTGGTTGTAACTTTTTCATTTTTGCATTTAAAGAACAGCTGTTATTTTATGACACCACAATATTATTTATGGCAAGTGTCGATTGAACTTGAGGTGTTCGATTGAACACATAGAAAGCAGATTATCAGTGCTTATTCGCACGAGTCTATTCAGTTAATCGTTGCGTAAAGCAAGCGGGTATAAACGGACTCAGTAAATCGATAATTTGATTGTAACACCCTTCTATAATCCAAAAAAATGTTTTTATGCTGTTCACCGTTGATGAGTTTCTCATCTGGAATCACCTCAGAAGATACCTAGTTCATGCTCCTCATAAGAATGAATTTTCATCAGAATACCAGCAATTTATTTAGCTTCGTAAATGATTACCAAGTGTATCAAATTCCCAAACAAATCAATAAACATTTTAAGTTAAAAAGCTTTTGATAATAAAATAATACCTTATTCTGTTGCAATAGTAACAAATGACGGCGTACTTATGCGGATAGGCGCAAGCTAAACTTGGTAGGACTTGTCGTAGCCACGTTCGGCGCATATTCACATTGTTATTATCCAAATTATAGAAATTTGTAGCTGAATACCAGCGCGACTAGCCACTGTAATACACTTTTGGTTCAGACAGACGCCAAAGACTCGTTATTTTCCGACCGGGAACATGAGAGTCAGTTCTATCTTTCTTCTGTCTTCTTTCTTGAAAATACTACTGAACAATATTTTCTTTACATTATCATACATATATAAGTAGTTATAATTATAATATATATATTTTTAATAAATAACCTACAATAAAAATGTGAAAAATACGTATATTGCTCTGGTATTGCTTATTCAGTTTCAGTGTTGCAGAGATTTCGTTAAATTCATATTATTATTAATATATCATATAAGAATGAGCTTTTTGCAACGCCATTTCTAATTCAAACAACGGGAATACTAAAGTGATCAAATAATATAGACAAGGTTTTTAAGCAAACACAAAGTTGATTCAGTGCTAACGTATTAGTACTTTGTTTAAATAAAAGTAAAAGATAAAAGCATTTTCCAGAAGCTAATTCGCTCACTAAAATCGTTCAACAACCATCTGCCATACATTAGGAGGAGCCTTAATAAGAACGCATCCGCGCATACCGGCGCATTCCCCCTTTGGATTGTTATTAAATAAACATTACCTATATATCATAGTTATCTAAATCGAATTAAAAAAGTTTTCAGTATCTTGTATACTGTTACTGTATTGGCGAAACATGCATTAATGTTATAAAACTATATAACGTGTAAGGTAGTAGTAACCAAGTAAAAACTTTGTGTTTAAATATGAGCTAGACAAACATTTGGCACATATAAATAGTTATTTGACATGCCTCAAGATGCCGAAACACGTGCTGTTTTGTGGCACACAAGCATTAGCTACCCAAGACGCACATGAGTGCATGCCCTGAGCGTAGGTATTAAAATATTTGAGCATGTGTGATAAATTAGCTTCTTTGAATGTATATGTGAAGCTTTACCCCAAATTTTATCTGGTGATACAAAGAATCCTAGCGCAGATTTTGAATGTAGAAACGTTATTTTACTTGTATTTGTTACATTAATTCTTAGAAGTTCGAGTCACGCTCAGAACCGGCGTTGTATCTCAGCTGATCGAGACAACGCTTGTGCGCTCGACCGGAACTAGTGACGCAAGAAATCGATCAAGAGAATTATGTTCAAATAAAACTCGACGGAAAAAACGAGAGCGACGCCTTCGCAACGGCACCTTGACACGCGGCGCCCTTGACTCTGGTGAAAACGGACACCGCGGCCGCTTGTCTCATCCTTAACCCAAAACACATAAGTATTTGTCCTTGACACATCTGCGTTAATCTTAATTACGAGAAGAATACCCGAAAGCGACTTAATTAACAAGATAATAATAACGCGTTAAAGCTCGGCTACATTTATAAAGTTCTGTACACATTTTACTTCCCATTAATAAGCATGTCGATAAACACATTAATTAGCGCATTAAACTGTTAGCCACATCTGCGTGGTACCAGTTTTAAAATGTTTAATCATGCATAAGATCAGAGATGTGGGAGACTTATAATGTTACTTTACATATCGTTGCACTGATTTCGAGGTTCACTTAAGGATACGGGTTTCTTTGTAATTGCAGAGACTTCGAATATAGTCAACACCAATCTGATGTGGAATAACTTAAAACTTAGTGGACTGTCTGTGTTTTGGAATTTCTTACTGGGTGCTATTGTTATACCATGTCATGGGTTTAACAATACATAAAGAAACATTTACCTGATGTACTCATCGCTACATTAGACAGTGGGCGCTTCTGAGTGGCCCATTCTTTGTTAACAGTCCAGTGACACACTGCAATCGTAAAACGTTTTAAAGCATTGACACTCGCTCGCAGAAACGGAAGTTTCCGAGTGTACACATACATAAAATGTTATTGATGTGCTATCAAAGGAGAAGTGCAGAAGAAAGATCTAGAACGTGTATCGACAAAGCTCAAAGATTGCTATTTTATAACTTTTTAATAAACCTACACATCTATCCACTAGGATTTCTCGTACCATGAATGACAATGTACATCACAAATAAGATATTAAAGATGCTTACGACCTGAGGACACGCTCATAAATGCTTGCTCCTGCCGAGAGTCGAAACCGGGACCCATCACTATGCAGCCAGGAACACAAACAACTAGGAAATGAGATCATTAATTAATATCGTATTTAATTATAATAGACCGTCTGCTTAGCTTTCAAAGAACGAAACTGTCGAGTTCATAAATTCTGCAATAAAATTATACAGTTACTACACTTTTGTCGATGACTAACGATTGGCAAAACTCTTTGACTTTCAACGCTGCAGTATTTATTAATTAGTAATATTGGCGCATCCAACCAATAAATGTTACCTTAGCTTGTTTTAAACGAAGCGTGTAGAAGACAAACGAATCTATGCATAGTACTGTAAAGAGGTAGATACATATAACGTCAGAGATGAGTAAAAGCTTCATGAGGACAAAGTAAAAAAAATACTTAAAAAGTTTGTATGAGTCGGAAGTTGAATATAAAGTATTCACAGTATTTTTAGTATTCTATGAGAGACTAGTGGCCCACTATGGTTTCGGACGTTTGCAATTATGTTTAAAAAAAAACTTATGTGAATCCGTGACAACGTAACCTTCCATTAGCGAACGATTTTTTTTAATTGGATGAGTAGTATCGATGATTACCTCCAACATACAAACTGACAAAGATTATCTCTTTATAATATTAGCATAAAACGATATTCACTATTCTGCTTACTGAATTTTATTCTATTCTAGTAATCCCAATATATTTTTATTCTCTTGTAGTTCTGAATTTAGAACAGTTAAGTACCTTATGTTATAGCTTAAGAACCAGTACTAACGTTCTCTCTTATCTCTTTCTCTCCGCTACACATCGATGAATCCTTTAATATTACGAACATCCATGGACGACAGTATCCACTCACCAGCGGATGAGATGATCAGTTTATAGATAAAAAAGTTAACTATAAAATATAAATATCACACATAATCTGTAACTGATGATACAAAGTAATAAAAGTATCAAATTATCATTTTTACTTCATTTATCGAGATTTTTTTCGTGTTTGTTTGATCAACCACTGCATGGTTTCAAAGTAGTATTTAGGCGCGCTTATATGTATATAATTATATAGGATTTTATTATTATTATTTGAACGTAACAATTTCTCCTTCTAGAGGGATAATTACAACCTTAACCGCGGGCCTTAGCCAAGCGATTAAGGAGGTTTTATTT
>DWPA01004122.1:0-13200 GCA_018251375.1 Calpodes ethlius | reverse complement strand
TGCACAATATCGTGATATTTTTAAAGAAAAAAAATAAGCTTTTGAAAATTGCAAAATTAAATATACCTACATGTTTACGTGACAGTAACTCTTTATATATATATAGATAGTTAAAATTAACCAAAAAAAAATTGATGGAACCTAACGTAGCACCAACTCATTGTCATTTATTATAATCTACAATCGTTCCACCCATTAAACCCATCATTATCCCATTGGCTTATGAGCCACTGAGTTGAGATGGATCAGATATGTCTCATCTTACAAAAGTACGGGCTGTGTTTAAAGTTTACGACGCTAACAAAGTGCGGATTGGCAAACTTTACACACATTTGAAAACAGTATGAAACATTTTTGGGTGTATTTTCTAACGATGTTTTTCCCACTTAATTTTTATATTTGATGTATATGTCACTGTTATCCATTGTAAAATTTAAATTGTGAACCATCACTGTTTACATGCACAACAAACTTCAATGGGAACCACAGTCAATAAAAGAAAAACAGCTGCTTATTAAGTGCAAAGGTAATCTTGTTTTTTTTTGTATGAGTCACCTAAGTAAAGATCTAATTAGTTATTAAACATACAACGTCAAATAAAAATATATTTTAACAATTAATTTCATCTGATATGGGAAATTAACGTAGTATTTAGAACTCGCTTTAAATCTAATTTTAAAGAGAAAAATTAGTCCATAACATAGCAATAACGGAACATTATTCGTATCATATGCCATAAATAATGTTGAAAGTCTGTTGCTTTTGAATCTGGATAAAATTTACGATTGATGCATACTACTCTACCAAATAACTTTACTTTGTTATCTCCGTACTACTACGAAAGTTACCGATACCCCCTAAACAATTTTACGTTCCATTTATCAGACTCATCCGTAAAGTTCGAACATCGCTAAAAAATGTCTAAAATAATGGAATACGAGTATATATTGTATACTGAAAATAATCGTAGCATAAAAGTCGGCGCGGAAAGATAATTTGCGAACGATGCGGAAGGTTCTGATCTGAGCGCTGGCGGATTGCCCAGCGCTGAGTAGATATGCGGTGGCATTGGGCCAGCCAGGGTCAGGAGCGGACGATGCACTCTATTCCGTCACATTCGATCACACGCCAATTACACATACGTGTAAATAACACCCAGGAACTGCATTGCACAAAACAATAGCCCGATGGTTCCCCGCGCTAAGACCGCTCGGAAACGAGTCAAGATTTACACACTTCCTTTAGCAAGTGGGGAAATACAATGCGCTTTACAATTTTAAGACTTAAATAATACGATGAAAATGTTCTCTTACCCTGGTTGAGGCTTACTTATCTCCTTCGTGGATAAGATAAGCAAAGGAGTACTTATCTAACCCTGGTGACTCCGGCGAGGAAGGGTCTACGATAACTATTAAGAAAGCCAACAAAAAATCACCACAAAAACTTTGCGTCGTTTACTCACAGCAGGTACCGAATTATATTTCTCGAGTCACTTTGTGGAGTAATCGCGGAGAATGGTGAAAAATGACAATATTGTTGCAATAAGCTATAAAGAGATATTTCTAGAAGGATCGGTTATTGATGGTCGAGGAGCGACAGACGGACGGCAACCTCTCGTTAACATTAGTGGCTAAACACATGTCCGTGAAAATGTTTGTTTAGGCAAAGTCGTTAAACACTGACAGGATGTGCTTTGAACCCTCAAGGTTGGTGAGGTTATTTAAATTTACTACATTGTTTTGCCAGCCCACGTAGTATGGTTGCACTAAGCAAATATAGTATTCATAATATTCATAGCTTCAACGACGGATTGACTGCAGTGATACACGAGAATGTAAATATAAATAAAGACTGAATCTTCTCAATAATGTGCATTACTTTTATGAATGCATATTTCGGATTGTAATATATAGAAAATAGTGTTTCATAAGTTTCTGCTTTACCTTTATTAAGTGCACTATTGCGAATATACTTTTAAGTCTATAATGTATGTGGCAGTTACATTACGTTGTCTATAATTATTTTGCTAATTAATTTATAAGTACCTTTCTACTTATCGACTTACGTTATTCTTATTCTGAAGTGTACTTACAGACGAGGTTCGACGACAACTTTTCAAAAACAACGAAACGCAGCAATATTCACGTATTACGTGTTTACTTATTTGTCATATTATTTAACAGTAATAAAATTTAAAACATCGTTAACTTGCTGGAATTTTACTAACACAATAACCGTGTAAATACTACAATTACATTATTAAACTCACATTTGCATTTGCTTATCTAGATCTCTAGCACTCACTTGTATCTATAGTTAGTATACTTGAGTAATGAGTTATGCAATCAATTCGCAGTTTCCTAAATTTTACTTAGTTCAAATTATCAGAATAGAAATAGGTGTTTAGATATTTACGTCGTTCACATTTTTAGGTAATGAATGAAAATAGTTACTCTAGTAATAACTTCAGTTGAAGTAATTACTCTAAATTGACTATAGATACAAATATAGTTGTGAAGAAAATCGTTTTAAAACCATACAACAACAACCCTTTGTATTTCGTACTTATTTACCATGTACTAACTTTTTACGTTAACATTTTAATTTACACTGTGGTACAAAAGAAATAAAGAGTCGAATAATAATAATTTCAGTCAAATGACGAAGACATTAAAATTTCCCACCATCATCGCGACCGGCACATTTCCTCCGCACAAGTTCATCTTTTCATTACAGGTGGGTGACCTTGGGCAGGTTATTTTAGCTTACTTTTGTTCCACCCTCCTTCCTACGTACGCTTTTGTCGAAATCGGTGCGAACTGCTGAGAGCGCAGCATGCGTTTCTCGTGTGCTTTTATTTGTTTATTTATTTACGCGATGCCCCGCGCTGGCCGGCTTCCAAAGCTCACTAAAATAGCAGCTTCGTCGATGTCATTGTACTAACGCTAACGAAGCCCTACGACTGCCCACCACCGCCATCCACCACGACAAATAACTATACCCTTTACTTTTGTACAGATATAGAAACTCGGAATAATTCATTCATATTAAGATGTTGCGTGCTACGATTTTGGTGTGGTCACTGCACGTATAAAACATACGTAATTTGTGCGATAACTATATAATTATTTTATTGAGCGAAACGAACTCGTTTCTACTTAATTTTAAATTACGTTGTATTTTGTAAGCTTCATTATTTTTAAACCGTAAACCAATTACAAATATTTTAAATAGGATTCGTCTGTAGTTCAGTTGTAGATTAAATGTAATTTATTTTATTTAGAACATTGCGTATGCTTGACACTACTATTTTTTTCTAATTTAAAAGCTAAAATGGCTTGCACGCCATTTCCAGCCATAACAGCAGCTTTAAGTCGTAATTCTTAATATACCTAATTAATAAGTGAAACCTTTGATTTGTACAAAATATATGTAAATACATAGATAGTTACTAACACAGAATTACATGATGGGCATTACATTAAATTACCGCAAAAATAATAAAACGAAATATTACACAAATGTTTATAATAGTTTTTGTTGTTAACCGCAATTTTTGTTCTAATTAAGTTTATGGAAAATTTGCAATGATTTTGTGTTCTTCACGGACTGTAAAATTATATTACATTGTAAAGCAATTAAAAGATGGTTTAATATGCACTTGATAATTTTATGTGCACATACAAGTACCTACGTAGCTTCTTGTATGTAAAACCAAGGAAATTAACATTTATATTGTATCTAAGAACGAAGAAGCAAGAAACGGGTAAATAAATCGTGTATCATTATAATCTGAATCCTAAAGTATCGGTTTACACAACCGCACGGTAACCAGTAACGTATAACGCACAATCGTTGTGGAGATGCGGAACAAATGAGTTCCTTTATCTAAGTTGGGACGCTCCATCAAAGTAGAAAAAGATGGCCGACGAACAAAAAGTAGGAAGATTCGTTCGGCCAACCCTTTTATTTTGTTTCACGATCTCTTTTTACTTTTATTCTAAAAATATCGCATTCACGAACCCATTTCGAAAGGAAACGTGATTCTGTTCAAGGTCGAGTGAATTAGTATTCGTATGGTGTGTTCGCTGTTTGACCGGACGCAAAAACTCGTTAATATGCTGCTTGTCGATTTTTTCTAACAATGATTAGACTGCCCGTGCCGCCCGTGGCAATCCACCGTCTCTTTTTAGTGTTACTCGCGTTATGCAATTAAATTAGGATGGGAACACCGAGATGGAAAAATAGATATCATTATATAAAACCCAATGATATTTTAAACAAAAAAGAAGGTAAAGCCACAAGAAACAGAACTTATCGCCTGATTAAAGAGCTGTCGGAAGGTATTAAATTGTTATTGATAATTGTTTACCAAAATCAAATCAATTTAAAACTAAAAAAACATGTCAAACATCAAAATGTGAAATCATCAATCAAGAATAATCAACATACTCATAAAAAATAAATACCAATTATTGTGGCTAAAATTAACTGTTTTTTTTGTATCTAGACAAAAAGGTTAATACATATATTTTACATAAAACAAAAATTAAAGGTGTTTTAAAATATATGTCAATTAATGACATTTGACATTTTTATTTCTGTGGCATTAATTACATATCCTTAAAAATAACGCTGTCTTCCAGTACTACCCACTTGCTGTGGCATGTCTCGGAAGACCTACGGGTCTCAAGAATTTCCGTTTATAGTCGAATTTGGACTCGAAAGAACTAGTGTATATACACCTTGAAATATTTCGTGAACTTAAACATCCTCAAATCACGAGCCGTAACGAAATCCCATAAGCGTGAAAACCAGAGTCAACGTAAAACGTAAAAATAATTTAAGTGCAAATTAATAGTTAAAAATGCTTACATTATACATTTTAGATTTTCCTGTATTTAAGCTAATCTTATTGACTTGGTTTAAAATTTGTAAGATATATTGAACTACTCTTTTCACAAAGAAAAAAAGCATAATGAAGGTAAATTCTCTACATATTTTTTAAATAATATTTAATACGTACCAATATATACAGAGTTTATAATTTTAATGCGCCTTTACCATTTATATAAACTTGCACTATTTAAGCTAAAAGCTGCGTTTTCCATTATTCATAAAATTATAAGGAATTGCTAACATATTGATTGAATAAAAGAAATTAAATATGCAATAAAGTCATTTAAAATGTATCATCCATCATTTGTTCTTTCGCCTGACCTGAAAGCCGTGAGTCATGAAATTACGGGAAATCTGAATCATTTCGATCGGTACAAGAACATTTAAATGAAAAATTGATGAATCAGGAGGAATATTCAAGTCATATGCTTGCTTCTGCTTACTTTTGTATAGAGTCGGTGACTCGGTGTCGTCAGAATTTACTTAATTTTTTATGTTTAAATTACTTGTGAGTCAGAGTACTATAATGTCAGTTGTTTTAAAAACATCCAGCTAAATCACTTGCGTAACTGAAGACGGGGAATTGGGATTTAAACAAACATTTAAGTACCTAGATAAAGTTTATTAATTAACGATGAAACGTACAGCTTATGCATTCTATTCATAAAAAAGCAAAAACAATTATGAAATTAATTTCACATCACAAAGCTACCAATAGTAATCATAGATAAATCTTTAACGACTACCAAATCACGATGAGTATTTATCAAATATTAGGAATAATAATTGAATTACCTATTAAAAAGAAGAAAACGTGTTTATTTGTTTGTTTATCCTTCTTTCATGGCGCAACCGAGAGTCGCTATGGTATGATTTTTGTTTGGAGATAGTTAACAGGACGACGAGTACTATACTTTTACCGCAAAAGAACATCTCATTTTTGTAGAAGGATCCATTACGGTGTATATTTCAGCCAATTTAAAGGTTTTGTTTTTTGTTTAACAACGCTTGATACAAAGAAATTGACAACCTTTTTATTCCTGTTCTTTTCCAACACGCTGGCGCAGTCGCGGTCAACATGTAAAATATTCTTATGAATTACTTAGATCATCAGATCTAGTTATTTCTTATAAGCAGTTAATGTAATTAGTTAAAGAATGGATGCAATGAACCCTATAAACAAAAAAATACATCCTTATTAATGGTAGTTTCAAGTTTGTCTACTTTGAATGTTTGTTATATTTTTGTTTGTTGCTGACGGTTGCGAAAATATTATCACACATCTAATACAAATACTCTTTATTGTTCACTAATATAACTAAATTAAACACATAAACAAAAAAAACTATGTATATTATTGCAAAGCAACAGTTTCTTCCAGGCTTCATAATTAGCAGAGAATCAGATGACCGAGATTTATTACGTTGTGCACAAGAATAACTAGATGTTTTAACGGTATCTAGAAAGAAAAACATTACAAGTTACTATGTCACTTACGGGCTGAAAGCTCCTTTCATAATGTGAGATATTAAAGGAATAGTCTACTATACGGGACTAGGTTTTAGCCGAATTTTGAGGCTTAAAAAATTGAGAATTAGGTACTGATTCCAATCCCATGCTGGCAGACAAGAGTTGTAAGAGGTGACAGAGATTGAGAGTAAGTTATTATTTCTTGGCAATGCATTGATGGTATCGTTGGGATTTTTGGTGTCCATGGGCAACAGTGACCACTAACCGTCAGGTGATCCCTCTCTTCGGCCATCAATTATTTAGGACATCAAAAATTCACTTAGGTATATGTACAGGTTTACTCATGATGTTTGCATGCGTGTATGTTTCGAAACTCATGCCGATATAAAGACCAATATTCCATCCACTAAGCTATCTTTAGTTATATTGCAGTGATACAAGGAAAACCAATTCAAGGACGAGAACCGCAAGTTAGTGGGGTGGGGAAGTGGTTATCGTGGCGGACCGCATTCGAAGCGTTAGAGAATACTTCTAGCGCCATCCCTGTGAGTTTTCCCTCTTTATTCTGACGTGGCAAATCCGTACTCTAACAAATTTACTGTAATAACTGTCATTGATTACGTATAAACCGTGCTTTATTTAGCTTTAATGCATAATATAATAAACTCATTGCTCGCAGCAAAATCATTCGAAAGTTTCACTCTTCAGATCTGGGAAATCATGATTGTGGGATTTTACACGACTGAACTAAAACAAAAAAATGTGTGTGTCAGTTCAGAAATGTAATTGGAACGAAGTTCCTCTCGTTAATACTCGAACTTCGAATGTAAATTGGTTATTTATTTCAATTATTAAAACTGAAACTCAGTGTATAGTATGTGCGGAATATATTCACTGGTATTTACTTCAAGGCAACACTATGTCAAAAAATCCATGACATTGACTCCTTATGACCTCTATTGACAACATAGTGTGTATAATGTTCAGTCGAACCTACATACACATAGTTCTAGTACAAATTCAAAAATATGAATTCAGGAAATCCTGACTTCCGTTACATAACATTTCCGCTCAAAACAATGGACGATTCCTCCCGTTTTGCTCCTGTAGCAAACCACTTCATTAATGTACTTCATCACAAAATTACCCGACACGTTTCAGTTATAAAATAAAGCTATTATTTTTATGAAGTGTGGTTACTGTAATTTACTTTCATCACTTCTTTTCAACGATAAAAATAATCTTTCTGAATCAGTATTAGAAGCAAAAATAACATGTGTAAGGATATTAATAAAATTTATAATAAGACTTATAATAAGACTCAATGACTTTGCACTTTAAATAGATATTCTATCAGAATCTTGAAGTTATCAATTGGATAGACATCCCAATATACTCCGTCAGAAACAAATTAAATAAACTAACTTCGTAAATAACCTACACTTTTAAGAGTTGGTTACATATGAAGGCCGTGTCCACAATTGTACGCTCCGTCAGAAATTAAATAGAACATCGACCTGGTCCAACTCGATTTATGGCCCAATAAAAAGGTGTTGATGGCACTGAACTATGAACTACGCGTTGGTTTCATCACCTGTGTAATATTATTCAGGTGTTAACCTTTGAATCAAAATACAAAATGTACGTACATACCTACTCCATAACTGGTAATTTATTATTCACTAGATTCAGTAGTAAGTAGGACCCTAAGCCGATTTCTCGCTCGGGGGAGCTTTATCCCTACGTTCACCCAACCGTATTGTTAATCCGTTTTATAATTTTATTACGTTTACCTCAAACACTTTACCTTTCTCCTAATATTACGCAGATAAAAAAGTTTTTTCAAAATATACATCAGGAAGGTTAGTAGGAGATTTTTTTACATTGGATGAATTGTGTAGTTGTCGAATATGGAAATACAGAAAAAAAAATTTAGCTTATTATTATTATTATCTGTTAACCAGAAATCTATATCGGCGTTAAGTACTTCAATTGACATAGAGGGCAAGAGAATAATTTATATTCTTGTGTCAGAAAATAATTATTGCTTAGAAAAATATATATTAAAAATTAACATCTTGCTTTGAAAAGTCGATTATTCCAATAAAATTTGATTTCGGTTTTACAAAAAATCTCCTCTCGTCGCCTTCATCTTTACTTTAAAAACTTTCCACTTAATAAAGCTTAGTTTGTCGGTGGTGAATAAGCCCCTTTGAATTACATTTAATGCAAACCACGATAATGAGACTTAGGTATTCCGAGCCATCATTCTATCGAGTAACTCAATTATAATTGTAAGTTTCAGAAAATCCGTCGTGAAGTTTGCTATTATTTAATTATAATTCGTAATTGTAGACTGTAAAGATCAAAATGTTATCACCAAGAAAAACAATATCCCTAGTGTTTATAAATGTTGCTAAGAATAGTGCATGATATTTATGAGTGCATCCGATTGTTAGTCGTGCAACACAATATCGGAGCCGGCAAGTTATAACCTCAAAGCTGGGACGGCGAGCCACCGGGCCCACCGGGAAGACGTTAGGGGAGCGCGGCCGCTCGATGTTGCCGCGCATGCGCCCCTGCACCCTCGGGGTAACCCACCAACAGCGCTGCACAAAGCACGAACATCCGCGGCGGCTCGCACTGACCCATCTCAACATTAATGTATCGCGTTACCAATAATCCTAATCTCAGTGCCATTTTTATTTAATCAAACACGGACATGTGATTAGTTTTCGTGTCCAACAAAATTTTAACGTAGTGTTTCTTTTGTGATATCGACGGCTAACATGTACAAGACAGTGCGACATGGTGAAAACAGCTTGCAATACACCATCCTGCCCCAGACCGAGGAGGTTCTCAACAATAGCGGTCTCAAGGGCAAGGGACGCGACTACAGCCCCTCGATTCACGTTCGACGCTCTAGAAGAAGATCCACGTTGAAATATGTCTTGCTCATAGTTTTTGGTATAATCGTAGCTCTGGCCCTCTCCTCTGTACCTCTATACGTTATGAATGGTGCTCTATACGCAAGAAGGAGTTTGCAGGAGCAACATGAAGTTAATACGGCGTCATCGTTGTTACCCACTGGACGCGACATTGTTAAATCAAGAAAAAAGGAGCTTGTACTACAAGTACCAGAAACATCATCATCAGCAATACCAATTTTAGAATCTAGTACTAGGACAACATCTACTACTTCTACAACAACTGTACCCACGACGGTGACCAGTGAGAAAGTGACAACGCCGCCCTGGCCCATGCCAGCTCTAAAGCTATGGAAGACCTTAGCTTCTACAGTAAAAACAATTCCAACGGAGAAATTGGAAGAAATTCCACTTATCGGTACTCCTTCCGGTAGTGTACGCCTACTGGATCACTATATGTCTCTGAGGCCTTGGGAAAAGGATGTGATCATTAGACCAACGGTTGCACCGGAACCGGTTGTACATATACCTTCAGAAAAATCCATAACGACTAACGTTAACAACAAATTATTCGACGATGTTTTAATTACCGCTAAAGCAACCACGACAAGAATTGCAACGACAACTGAATATGAGCGAAGCAACGAATCGAAAAAGCAGGATTTGAAGGACACTATATTATCGGCTGAGTACGACGACGAAGTTAAGAAATCCCTCGAGGTGGATGAAGTTTTTTCGTTGCCTTCATTAAAGCCTTTCGCAAGTGATTCCGACGAAGTGACTGTGTCGAAGACGAGTAGCGCATGGTACGGAGCGAGGTGGCCTTTCGTAGACACGTCATCGTACTTCCAATGGACGGTGAGTACGATTGCAGATCTACCGCCTTATGTAATGTTTGTATTTACATGACCGTATAGCTACATGTTGCGTGATCAATAAACCGACTACATTCGCTATTATTGCTTAGTGATATTATGAAATGTTATCTAACTAAAGGAACAAAAAATACATTTTATACTTAATCAATCACTGATCATTAGCCTTTCATAATAAATTAAATAGTAAACACAGATTAAATGACGTCTAATCTATTATTTAATAAATCATCGAAATAAAAAATGATATACGAACGTTATTTATTACCAAGTTAATAGCTTGTTTATATTATTGAATGAATATAAACACAATAATGCATATTCTTATTTACTCCCACACACAATGCAACTATTTAAGAAGTAGTTACCGGTAGTAATTAGCAGTCTGTCTAAATGTAAATATAAATACGGCAATTAAGTAATTGTGCGTATCGATTGCGAACTCGACAGGGTAGTTATAGTGTCTGTGTCCGATCATCGAAAGTTTTACGTATATATACACATTACTCTGTAAACATTTTTTTTATTTCACTTTTTCTTTACCTTTTACAGTAATGCAGTGTAGCACTCGTAGCATAATACGCATTGCGGTTTTAAATCACATCGTAAGGCACAGAATAACATTTTAAATTAGTTCATTAGCCAATTAAAAATGTTCTGTTTTTAAATGGACCTAAAGAAATAATCGCCTATATCTGTAGTATAATAATAATGAGTGTCAATTTAAAAAGAATCAGCAAAAGTGTTATAAATCTAAATTTTTGATCCAGAATTCAAGTTGTATAAATAAACAGATAAATCTCATATCTATTTAACTAACCTATATAAATGCGTGACAAATGAAATATATATATAAACAAGGAAGCAAATGTTTGTTTATAGCCTTATAGAAGTTCTTGCTGCCCATTCAAGAATCGAAACCGGTACCCCTCCGTAAAATAATATCTTTCTGCAATATATTTAGATTGGATATGAATTTTCAAGATAATATTTATACAATAAACCTGTATTACATGATATATTCAAATATTACTTTATACTATTTCTAATATTGGTTAAAATACGTAACGTCTACCATGTTATAATTCCTGTGCCTAATTGTTTGTTTTGTGCCTATTATCAGTAGAAAATATACAGAGCTGATATTAAAACATTTCTAATATTATATTTAATAATTAATCTTATTTATTTATTTACATTGTTTTTTTTTTCAAATAAATATTAATACTTACATTTAATAGGGATTTAAGAGATTTATTTAATTACGAAGTAAGCATGTTAAAGTAAAGGCGCAGAGGAATAATATACAATATTACAGCCAATATCTAATATCTAATTAGTTAGTTAAAATTATATTGTTATAATATTGTTAATAATAGAACTTCGATATATCTACATCATTAAACCTCTATAAGCACGTTAATCTCAAAAATAAAGAACAAAATTAAGTAGACAGGTCTATGACAAAAACCATAGACATTTGAAACCTTACCTACTCACCCTACTAGCTTTATCTAAGGTGGAGATCAAAAATGATTGCCGCATGATTTCATGTCAGAATTTCTCACACATAATATACTGTGACGCTTCGAATTATTAAGCCAAGGATTGAATTTAACATGACTTCATGAACGTGGATTTTATCACGTTACGAAACGAGTTTCGTTTAAGTACCTAAATAGATCTTATTTGTGTTAATACTAAAAACCATTTAAACTATAACTTAAATTACTAATTTTACGGCTTATTAAACAAATGCGTTTGCACGCCTTATAGACTAAAATTATGGAATGGTCATAATTGAAAATTAAAAACAAACTTTTCATCCAATTCTTCTTTTGTTCCATTTTCAAAATTTTATTGGTCTGCAATAGTCAGTAGTTACCAGACCAAAAAAATAGTTATCAATCGAATAGAAAATTTAATAAAAGCTGTTTTTTTTCTAGTTTTTGACAATTCATATTATTTACAAATGTGTTCATCAAGAAAATTTGGTGCGAGTCTGTGACATTTGATGAAGCCTCATAGCATAATGTTCTCGAACTCACGAACTATATAATAACACAAAACAACAGACAGTAACAGTTGTTTTGAATAATATTTCTTTGCGTAACCTCTGTATAACTTAGCGTGTAAAGTAATAACTATTGACACTACAATCTTGTACTGTTGATAGTTGCTAAGCAGTTGACCATTTCGTAATGGATAAATAGAAATATAGAGAACGAGTATTGGTCCAGTTATGTAAACACACACACACATTTCAAATTTTACCACATTTTCATATTTTGACTGAAAATTTAACCGAAATATTGTCGTTAACTTTTGCACATTTTTTCTTTAAAAAAAGATAGTTACGTACTTTATATTCTTTTTATCAAAACAATCAAAAACTCATATCGAGTTAAAATTGTACGCTTACATTTTCTTGGCATATCTATGCTATAATACATATTTTACATACATAATTTCAGCGTACCAAGACTATACCGGCCGCTTCTTCATAGAATAACACAAAGAAACAGCTTTACCTATAATTAAAATGGTAACTAACACTGGTGTGATAAAATGTTTTATAACATTAATTTAACACATTAACTGATGTGTCAGCACCTTGAAGCTTGTACGCACACATCGAAACTACACAACTAGGTACATAAGATATCGTTGTTTACGACAAGGTTTGTGTTAACGGCTGCGCCTAAAACCACCTTAGTTAACGCTTTAACACAATATTTGGTTACAATAATGAATTTCTAAACAAACTGTGTAGTGTATTCATTAGCGCTCTAATTAATGCGTTAGGACACAGATGTATCCCTAATATAACGAAGAACCGGACGTCCTCAGGTGACAATTAAGACTACTAGGACAACGAAGTACTAGGACAAGTAAAAACCCAAGTTAATGAGTATAATCACAGTACCTAAAATGACGTTCCCGTAGTCTAGTTGGTAGTGACCCTGCCTGCGAAGCGAGGGGTCCTGGGTTCGATTCTCGGCCGGGGCAGATATTTATATGACAGATAA
>DWPA01004121.1:0-13201 GCA_018251375.1 Calpodes ethlius | reverse complement strand
TTCATCCCTTACTACACACTTTTAAACTTTATTTTTATAACAAAATGTACCCTATGTCCGTCTCCTGGTTTTAAGCTACCTGGCTACCAATTTTCAGCCAAATCGGTTCAGCCGTTCTTGAGATATAAACAGTGTAACTAACACCACTTTCTTTTATATATATAGATAATAGATTATAATAATGAGCTATTTACTGACATCGTCGACAATATATTGAATGATTATTGGTTAATTTAAAATCTAAGAGGAAAAATTTACAGACAGTAATTTTAATGAGACGATCACTGTCTTTTATAAACTATCGATTATAATATTATGTTATTGCCTGTAGTATATGTAAAGAAGTCGTCTCCTACACACAGTTTATCTATAATCATAATATAGTTATCTGTGGACGTTAGTTATCTGTAGTGAGAAAAGGATGACACTATGGCGGAAAAAGGAAGATGGTTGTGCGGAGGTGAGGTATTAATGGAAGCTCATAAAGTGTTTTGTAAGGAGCCGATATTTGAATTGTAATATTAACGTACAGTACAGTATTTAATTGTTAAACTTAAAAATACAATACTCATCTTAATAATCATAATTATATTTCTGTATTTTCTTTTTCCACAAATAGCTGTTGACGAATTTAAGTTTTGATAATAGAAAAGATTTAGAAAAACATTTCGTAGTTATTTTAGCATTTTGGATTCAAATAAAATTAGCATAATTTATCACTAGCTGGTTTACTTGTAACGCTAACCTTCAGTACCTTAGGGGACGAAGCGTAGCTGGCTAAGACTAATATAGTTATTTAAAATATATGCAACAATGTAATTGAAATATATTCATTTGAATGATTTCATATAAAGTGAGTCCATAAGCGTTAGTCCATAACCTATAAATTATATGATTCTCAATTGTTTCAATTATAAAAAGTAACGTTAAGAATACTTGTATTTATAAATAACTAGCTGAACCCTGCGCGCGTTGCTTCGCCAACATGAGCTGCCACGTTAAATTATGAAATGAATTGGTATGACCGTGGCGCCACCTGTCGAAAATGGTTATACTAACTTAGAAACTTGATTAAATGTATCGTTTAAGATTCTATGTACAGACAAATATTCATTTGTATATATAAGATATTCAATTATTAAAAAAACTATGCGTTTAAAAGAAATATTAGGTTGTATTGCGTGAATTAAATAAAATATAACCTTTTCAAGTTTTGAATAACGTATTTCTTTTGCCGTATCCATTTTATTCGAGTACAAACTGTCGCAACTGTATGTGATCGGTGGCGCCACACACGTTTTTCATTGCGGCAAGAATTCATTTTGCCCCAAACATTGGAACAACTTGAAAAACAGAATTAGGTGAGTAAATCAATAAGGGGAGAGAATTGTTTCGTGCGAAACAATATTTCATTCCTGGCGATTAGAACATTCGAATTGAATGTCGTGAGAAAGAAACAGAAAGTAAGTACACGATTTATGAATTTACTGAAGCGTGAACAAAAAGGTATGGGTGATATTGCACGTTTAGATGTCTCGTGGACTCAATTTAGGAATAACTAATCACGTCTATGTTATTGCGGCAACAACATCAACCATGCACTTCGTAGTGAATTGAAATAACGATAATTATAGTTAATTCATCCAATTAGTGATAGCTTGGTGTAGGAAATTCTTGTCACTTCGCGTTTTACAACTCATTGAACTGTAAGTCTATGAGTTATTGAGGCGTAAGTGTGAGTTTTGAAATATCTTTGTAAAGATCTACCTGGATAACATTTTCCGTTTCAAATTCATTATCAATCTTAATATCAAATTTGACATTAAGGTCCCAGTTTATTTGAGATGTTAGATTGAACGCGATACTTATTTCCCTTGTAACACAGGATACTAAATTAACTGTCTCCACCGTGTAATCTCGAGTTTGCCGTTAAATTTTTGTCCCCGTGATCAGTATCGGTGGTGATCGATTTTACGGGCCTATACCGGTCTCCCGTTTCGTACGGTTGTAACTTTTTAGTGCTTCTTTTATTACGACAAACGATTTTAATCAAGCGAGTTTTTGTTCAAAGCGAACGCCATTAGCGCTCCGGAGACGGAATAAAATTCGAAGTTAAGTCGCATTCGAGACTCGAGAATTTGCCTTTAACTTCGTTTGATTGGTCGCTATGGAGGCGTTAGTGACCTTACGGTTGGGCGTAAAATAAATCTGTATCAGAATAGCATTTGAATTTTCAATAAATGTGTCCGTATTTTTAATTTAAAAGGTTAAGGGCCTGTCGTGTGCTCTTTAATTTCAATATTGAAGTCAGAGTAATTGATTCGGAAAATGTTGGTAATATCGAAGGAAATGTTGAAGATCTCTGCGAATAAAAACAGTATTTATTTGGAATGTTTTACCTTAATTTATTTTGATTTAATTAAGACATTCATGTTGCTTCGTTTAATAATATTCTGAGGTCCAGTCCTCTAAAACCATGTTTTTTTTTATCAGATTATATAAAAGTAGGTTGAATCCATTCATTTTGAATAAATATTTAGATTTAATCCACCACTTACTCATTGGAAGAAGTAAACTATCTCATTTAAATTCTTTAAAAACTTCATCCAAAAACAAAATAGAATTTAGCCAGGAACGCTAAAATAATAGTATTTCTTTATTTTTACTTTTTATTTCTAATTTGTTTCATTTAATTGACTTAAATAACGCTATATTGTAGCTTAGCGTCAACAGTTATATTAAATAATAGAATTGTTCTTTTTTTTATTACAAGTAATTGTTTATGAAATGACAGAGATTTTGAAGAAATTTTTGAATTAGTTACGCTATTAGGAAATAAAATGAAGTTTGGAATTAAATACTAATTAATTAAATATTTCTTTCACCCAGGTTTCCCCCATATCATTGTGCATCGCTTAAAAGAGACACCATATATACCAGATGAAAATTGAACTGTTAATTGACATAGCAGAAATTAATAACTTCATCCATTAAAAACCTTTCAAAGAAACATTTTTAGAGTTTCATCCCATAAAAAGTACTATCAAAAGTAATTTTATTTTCGTTTTATTAAAAGGATCAATACTGTCTTTTATCTTCACCTTTTTTATATAATTAAATTAAGTTTTATTGCGAGAGAAAGGCGATTTTAATTATGAGAAGAATTAAAAACTATTGTCAAGATCATCATGTGATATCAAGCTAAAGTAATTTTAAAAGCATATTTGGGAATTATAAAGTTACTATACTCTAACTCACTGCTGACTTTTTCGTATTCTATTTACTCCATAACCCCGTAAATGGTGATACAAGTATGGTTCGATTTCTTATTACCCTTCACCGTGTATAAATCACCGGTAAAACTATTTCCCGCTTTCACTTCCCTTTCAATACCTCCATGACATTGTTTACGATCTTTCCATCTACTTGCTCTATTCTTTTATTTCCTATCAGTATCTAGTATTCTATCGTCATGTTATGGCTTATATTCGTCTTTTGTTTTAAGTACATTTCCTTTCATATCTTTGCTTTAATCTTTCAATGTAACAAGGTTTGCAGTATTAGTAAGAAGTTATAAATGAATCTAATAATAACCATTGTATATAATTACAACTTCTTTATGAAAGAACTTATCTGTATATTGTTAAATTGTATTAAACATGTCATCAATGAGGACTTCAATTTGTATGAATAGGATATTTTTATGAGATATAAAAATATGTACGATTGTAGATAGATAGATTCAGAAGGCTTAGGACCGGTCTGAGTGGCGCAAATTAGGGGAGGCCTATATCCAGCAGTGGATTTTCTTAAAGGCTGATAGATAGATATCCTTGAATGTGATATACAGATTTAGAACCATTTAGTTAATCTTTCTAAATCTGTAATATCCTATTTGTTTTAACTTTTTGTAAATAACGTATGATCAGACAGAGCCTTATAAGAGAAATAAAAAACTGAATCAAATTATGCTCCCCACATTTAGTATTATTTGGTATGTTAAAATTCAACTGATTTTAAAAACCGCCTTCAGCGACACTAAACTGACTAACATCTTTGGTGAATTTCATCCTCTTATATCCCACGTACCGAGATTTTCCTCCTACAAGTTTTCCAATAATTAAATATAGGTACATGCTATTTGTCGTCAATTTTGTGATAAAGTAGCTACTTTCTCTTTTCATATTAAACACAAATACTTCTTAAATTTATACACGAACCACTGCAAAGTTGTGTGAGTATTTTAATCATTTAATAAACGATTTATAGCAGTGAAGGTGATGACTAAATATTTGCCAAGATTTTTTAACAACCATATAAAATTCAAATGCTCACAAAAATCTACTGTTATGTTACTAATTGACGTTATGTATATGGTCCTTACAACAGCTGAAATTCGTCCAAAAACAAAAACTGCACGTCTTCTAGTAAAAAATGTAAATAAAAACAGTTAAAATTAGTTTTGTTCAGAATCTATAAAATTTTAAGCAAATTGAATGTAGGTGCTTTATTAGCAATTATCTTTATATTTCTGGTAAGTGTATTTAGTTTCAATATACTTACTACAAGGGTCAGCTGTCTTAAATTCATCATTGATTCAAATTGACAATAGTCTGCAATTGTACAGCAAACAAACGCAATAAAGTATTATTATTATTATATATAAGTATTAGTATTATATATACGTAGATTCAAGTATGTAAAATCAGGAATTTTACTTTGATCATTTTAACTTACATAGTCAGTGGCGTAATAACGCCGGTTCGTATCGAATCTGCGTCAAAACTTTGAAATTTACATCTGTATAGCTAAAGTGACATACACTGAATACACATAAGACATATTATGAGAAAGCTATTTGAAATGACATCACAAAACGATGTTGGATGCAAAACAATATTCTAAGTACCTGATCTCACAGACGTATAAGTTTATCGACAGCGGGTTAATAGCATAATCTTAGAATAAATAAATATACGCTAACACACTCATACCCCCGCATTAGGATTTTCTGTGTCGCGGGTGGCATAGACAACGCAAATAACAGGTCACTAACACCCATGAAACGAGAACAAATACTTATCTGTCCCATAATCTGCCCCGGCCGGGAATCGAACCCAGGACCCTTCGCAGGCAGGATAACTACTAACTAGGCTATGAAGCCTAGTTCTTTTCATAACGCATAAAATATCTCATTTAGATTAAGTACTCAGTATCAACATAATATAATTTTATGTACAATGGTACTGTAATGAAAAAACTCCACTAAAATCTCTTGGATTTATTACACAGAAAGTGAACGGGCAGATGCCAGAATTTCAAGAGAAACTTTTGGACTTCGAAGTTGTAAAAGGTCGAGTACAGCGAGAAATATAAAGAATCTAAATATAAAAAAGAAAAATTTTTCTCAACTTCTCAAATACCACTGACTCGAAATAACTTGCGAATAAAACTGAGTGAGTTTGTTAAAATACGAATATGAGCAAAAGTTAAACAACAAAAATGTTCAGTAACAGCGTACCTAACCTCGTAGAAGCATAAAATGTATTGTTTATGTCCACATATTGTTTACAGTGAGATTTATAGTAAAAGCAAATTATGATTCGGTTAGAGTCTGCATGAATAACCCAACGAATATAAAACATCAGAAGACGCAATTCAAAGTTTATGACAAAGAGAAAAACAACATTCTCTTAAGTGGATTTTGAGGTTTGATATTCTTAAATAAAAAGCATTATTTTCATAAGCTAACATGCCGGACGGACAATACATACAATATTTATATATAACTAGAAATTTGCGCGTGTTGCTACACCAACACGAACTGCCACCTGGAATGACACTGGCACCACCTGTCAAAAATTGGTCGTAGCAACTTGGAAACCTTCGTAGGCTTATACACAACAACTTTGCTAAAGATCATCACATGATCAAATGCATAGTTTACGATTCTATTAAAGACATACAGATAAACAATCATTTTTATATATATAGATTTTAATCAGAACATCAAGAGGTACAATTCGATTGGACAACGAGTATATAACAATATCTTTTAAAATATTAAAATAAAGAAACTTAATAGGCTTCCATAAATTTCCCTAAGGTTCAAACAAGTATTACTAAGAAAGAGAATAAATACAAATTGGTATAGATTAAAAATAACAAAGCAATATAGAAATCAGAATACAAAGTAATATTTATGATATGTGAAAAACAACCTTTGTTTATGGCTGAACATTATTCGTAAAGAGATTTGCAAAAGGCCGAATTAAAAATCGCATAACATTCACATAAAAAGAGGCAAAGGCAACGTAGAAAATCAGGAAATACAATGCAACATTTATGACATGAGAACCAACAATAAAAACGAGCTGGAAACTTAGTATCTACAAAGTTGAAAGAAATAGTCTCAATTGCCTTGCATACGAAGTCTTCCGAGAACGTTTTGCAACATTACGACCTCGGAGTATTCCACATTATTGGGCTTGTTTGTTCCAACGGAAAATAAAAACGTAGCCGCATGCAACTCTTGTTATAAATTCGGCGAAGTGACTCGTGTCTCATTTGAAGTTAACTACCCTCAAAATGCGCTGTAAGAACAAAGTTTGGCGTTTCGCCGAAGTCCGAACTGTAAGTGTGTTTTCAAACTAGTACCGGAGTAACGAAAATCGCGCTTCGAAAACAATATGTATGATAGGTTAGTCATTCAGGTTACCGTTATTTAAGTCCAAGCCATTTACTTTTATTGAATGATAATCTATAAACGCTAACACACTCATACCCCAGCAGTAGGATTCCCTGTGTCGCGGGTGGCATGGACAACACAAGTAATACGTCACTAACACCCATGACCTGAGAACAAATATTTATCTGTCACATAAATATCTGCCCCGGCCGGGTATCGAACCCAGGATCCCTCGCTTCGCAGGCAGGGTCACTACCAACTAGGCTACGGGGCAATATAGTGCGGAAATGTGTATGCAAGCTTTATTCCCTCAGAAAGCTATTCAATTATTTTTTTTATGATCGCCAGAAATCTACATTAACCGTTTCTATTTCAAAACTGTATATATATTCGATATAAAATTCACCCTATCTTTACGTTTCCTGCCTCCTGCCGGTATAAGGAGATAATTCGTTGCATTAGGGTTGCCTCGCATGAGATATAGCAACCGGTCACACCTCTTCCTCAAAGAATATGCGTAACGCGTTTACATATAACGGTATAGAGTAGTGTAGATAAATACCTACCTGCTAATAAGTTTGTAGTGTATAACAATGATATTGATATCTATACGGCCAGATAACTTTGAATTTTAGGGCAATTTTAAACAGGATGTTAACTTTGGTAGGGAGTATGCTTATAAGAAAAATAACGTGTGTAGCTTGCTTGCATGCTTAAATATGCTTAAAATTGAAATGGGACCAGCGAAGTTCGAAGTTATTTTGAAACTCAAAGTAATCTAGACTGACAGTGTTTTATTCTTCTAAATAATTAAGGCAAATACGTTTCGCGAACTTAAATAATGCTTAAGAAAACTTAGTATTACTTATTTTAAAATTAAAGTCTAATGGGTTTGCTTTATTGGAATGTAAGAATACGTACCTATCAAGTCCAATTCAATTATCCTTCTGAAAATCAGATGAGGCTAAGGCTAAAAAGTTCAAGTTAAGGTTCTTACTAAACATCTCCTAATAATACCCCGACGGGGTACAATACGGGATGTTATTAAGAGAGGTTTGAAATGTTTACATATATTGATTCTAGAATTATTATATGTCAAAATTTTAGTGATCTCGTACTAATAAAATGAAATAAGATCTATTACCCAAAACATCAGCCTTAAAAATAATACACAAAAAATTGGAACACAAAATGGCGGCTACAAAAATGGCGGGAATACACCATCGCCACCGTCTCTTATAATGCTTTGCATGGCGCGAATAAAAAATTCAATTTCCTGAATTTTTGTACGGCGTGCCGTCCGAGCATTTGACCAGAAGTTCGTGACAATTGATATTTTGCAATGAATTCTGTAGCGTTTATGGTTTAATAATATTTTCATATTCATCCATAAATGATAGGCAAACGTTTACAAACACTTATATGAAAACCGTTTCAGTATTGGAAACTAAGGACTAATTTATTTAACTTGAAATGGTATTTTATCTAATGGTAAAACTTTAGGATTAGTCATTATATCATAATTATTAATTATGTTCCAGTTAGGGACTTGAGGGGAAGTACTTACTTTTATCTTCTTTCTAGGCCAGTGGCGATTGCTTTAGTGTAGCTGATCTCCTTGGTCGACGATCACCACTTACCATTAGGTACTTTGTCTTAACGATTAACAGCTATTTACGTATTAAAAGTTAACGCGGGCTTTTCTTTTCCTTCTTGACAACACATCGGTGATACTTTTATGTTTATGAATGTCTATATGGTGATTCAGCATCATTATCATGTCATAACTGTCCCTCTGGTGGCTCGAGACTCCTTTCATGATGTTAAGGATACAATTGTAGTCAGATCGGATGAAATGCAAATTGGCAGACTTTATATACCTTTTAAGAATATCATAAAGATCTCGCAGCTGTGCAGGTTCCCTCACGAAGTCTTCCTTCAGCGAAACTTAACTTTTTGTAATTCTTTATGTTCAGAATACAACACCCGTATTCGGAAAGCAACTTTTTAACCGTCAGCATACTACTAGATTATACCTTTGCTTGCTTAATTGACGTGGAAATCAACTTTTATAAACCTGAAATCCCTACGTATTCTCAACAATTCGAATATCATCTATCTTTCCACATCAGTACACCAAAACAATAAAATCATTCAGTCTAAAAACGGCCACAAAAGCTCAAAAATTTCGGAAGCTTTCACAGGTTTTTCAATTTCCTCGTCTAGGCATATCATGCGTTCGGTTGAATGGTTCCAACGTTTTTTCCATCCACTGTGATATTGAAAACCCACTTGAATGACATTTTATTAACATATGTATAATTCGGACGTTTCTATCGCACCATTTTATTTTATATTCGTTTCCGTATAAAAATTTTGGCGCTATGAAATGTGTATACGAATGAACATTCACATATAGTTCACATTTCGTATAGTTAAAACATGGATAATGGTTGTTTGAAACTAAACTTTTTTTATTTATTTTTTTTATTTCAATAATTTGTGAATATTTTTTGCAGAATGTGGATTACCACATTCTCTGATACCACTATCCTAACAGGCACATTAAACCAATGGATTTACGATACCTAGACCTATTAACTAACTTAAGTGCCAAATATTGAACCTTGAGTAACTTTAAGTAATTTTAAACAATTTTCAATACAGCTTCTTAATTTTACACAAACTACGTGCTTCGACACCCACGTAGCTAATAAAGCCTAAGAAATAGAACAAACACACTAACCAAATAAAAACATCGCTTCTCAAACGGTTTCACAAATCCCATACACCATTAGGTTCCCTTAGCAAACAGCTCCCCTCAACCACACGACACGATTACGATAAATAGTTGTAATTCACGATATCGCGTTATATACGACGTATCGCATTACGACCGACGCTTGATAATACGCGCCACGCGCTTATGAAATTTGATGTCGTGAGATGTTGTTGGGTATTATCGTAGAAGTGATATTACTGATATTGTTCGATACTTTTATGCCTATCCGTTATATTTCATATATATTTATTTAATCGAGATTGTTTTTTTATTTAAATCTGTCGCCTTTGACAATGATTTGATTAAGGAATAACTAATTCGTAAGCTGTATTTTATTATTTGAAAAATTAAGTCGGAAACGTGGAAATTATTTTATAACTATTGCGTAATTATTTATAATCAACATTAGATGATATTTATGTCTTAATAATCAAATTAAGAGGAATAATAATTAATATAAAAACACATTACATAGCGCAACGACGGAAATAACTTGAAGTTGGTAAGATATTGTTGTTAAATGAAGAACAATTGAGAAGTATGAGTTTAACACATTAACATGATTTTCATGTGTTGTATTTTTTAAGTTAAACATTATTTCCCATACATTTAATGTAATCTCAGGAACGATAATCTAGACATTTAGTTAACATTTCCTGATTTGATGTATTAAAACTTGTAGTAATTAAAAATGTAATTTAGGTTCGCGCTCAACTTATTAATATCTCCTTTTTTTTTGTGCTATCATACATGTACATGAACAATGTTTCTTAAAACTTAAAAAAAGAAATTTTAACAAAAGTTACATCATATTTACAACTAATAGAACAAAATCAAAAACACTGAGATTTGTGTTATAATGTGTAACAAACATAATCTTTTAAAGATCACATGGAAAGTATGTATGTGTAGGCATAAAACGAACTCAGTCTAAAACGAACGTCGTTTACTCTATGGCCACAGCTCGTTTAGGGAGCACACTACCCTTGTAAAAGTCAGCGTGAATAGAACTAATCCTTATCTGGGCTGAGGGTTAGAGTGAATCAATTAAAGATAAGCAAATATGCTTCATTGTGCCTCCCCCAGATTGAATTAGTTGGTGTAGAAGAGGAAATTAACTTTTGCCGGATAAAGCGATCACTCATGTGTTGACGCACCCTTAAATCGTAATCAAATGTAAATTGCGCGTATTGTTTCAGTGTGATTTAGTATTTTGTTTGTTTTTTTATTCTTTTTCTGGAATAAAAGATCCATTTACACTATTTTTTTTGATAAATAACAACGGTAGAATATTGTAAAATTTTAATTAAACTTATTTTTATCTTAAAATAATATAATTTAGAGTCGTAATAGTCGCATATAATGTGCAACTTTTATAATGTATACTATCTTGGTAAGATAAAAAATATATACATGTATGAAAAATATTTTTTTTTTTTATAATTACCGAATAGGTACTTTTCATAAAAAAAAAACATTTCAATACCAGTGTGTGTGTCAATGATCGTAAGTACACGATATTACCACACACGTACATATATTTTATGCTTCCCTTTACAACATAATGATATAAAGAACCTAACCATCCAGACGTTTTTAGTTCCATAGTTATAGTTTCCATGATCTTATTTCCAGCAGAGAGGTTTTATTAGTCATGAGTGACCGCTCAAATAAGCTACTATAACCACATTCGAATGGATGACCGCAATGCCATGGGTAAGTCTCAGTTGGTCAGTCGGTTGGACTAGATGTTATCGTAAGATAACAGCCTTCAAGCTATTAAAAATTTCCAAATCATTCAAAATTTTGGTTTTTTAATATGTATTTGGTTACGAAAGTAAAATCGTACTACTTATTATATGTATATTTTTAAATAAAAGGTATCGTTATAATATTTTCCTTTTCATGTATTTTACAGTATTTTACAGTATTTTAATACTATTAAATTACTTTTTAAAATCCATATAAAAGGTCTTACAGTCTTACTCAAGTAACTAACCAAAGTAACTAATAATATCAATGTTACGTTAAATCATTTATAATATTAACTACTAACAAAACGGCGAACAATATCATGAGTAACCTTATCGAACATAAAATGAACTCTCAGTCAAATGTATCAAATTACCTTTGACAACAATTACCGTAAAACAGTGAAATATCATTCCATATTGTTACCCTAAGCAAATACGTTAAGCAAATACGTAAAGCCACTTTATCGGTGAATAAATTCCGAAAGGAATATTGACATTTCACACAAAAGATTACACCGCACGCCGACTAATACCACAGTACGATTAAGTAATCCCTCCCACACGAATGAAATCATAATTTATTAGGTTTTTTTAATGTGAGAACTTCAAATAGATTTAAACCTCCGATTACGCTTGTAAGCTCATTTGAATTTTTTATTAATAAGGGACGGATAATAAATCTAAGGGATACAGACGGTAACAACGAGTGAGGGTAATGGTTGTTATTATTATTAATTTATTTATGAATAATTCAGGGGTAGGTGTGAGGTTCGGTTTGGATTGTGAGTGGTCATTTGAGGCGTGTGTGAGGTCGATTGATATGTATTATTACGTGACTCTGTTCGTGTTATACGTGGATAATATAGAGAAATTGCATTTGCGTATTGTAGTACTCAAAAAAATATATTAAAATAAATAAATGTCCTCATAATAAGATTCCCTATGTCCTTGACAACACTCAAAGATGCAGCCAGAGTAAGATATATATTTAACTCATCATTCAAATATCTGCTTCGCTAGTAATCGAACCCGGGACGATAAAAATGTCTGATATATTATATGAAGTTAAAACTGTATGGAAAATCGTAAATTTTTCACTTTAACTCAAATTCCCTTTACACTTTCAACAACATATTGTTAATGTGTGATAAATTACACAAGAAGTACCGTGTTCTAGGAACTAGGAAACCTAGAATCTAGAAACTTGAAGTCAATCTAAAAATATTTTCTCAATTATATCTGGCCTTCGATAAGATTCAACTACTGTTACCTTAGCAACCATGACTAAGGGCTTTACGTGCCCTTCAAAGGACATAAGTGATAAACTTTCACCACGATCATCCATCCGACCGATTGCATCTACTCTCTAACTTGGTCGAATCTTAGCACGCAATTCATACTACGAAGGCTTTGAAATACAATAAATATTTAATTTTCATGGAAGCCGCCCTCTTTCTTTCCTTATTATCTCTCAAAGGACGCATTTGGTAACAAATGACTGGACTTTTGTTCTCGAGAACAATTCCACTTTGATGAACACGTGAAAGGGCAATATTAATGTTGTGCTCATATCATTTCACTCACTCGATACCAGATGTGTAATAATCATTTATTATGCACACCTGAAGAGATGTGTGACGCGAAGAAAGTAAAATATTGTCGATGGTGGCACTGTTTCCATTGTACCGATGCGCTCGTACGAGATTCTGCGGTTCTTAGTAGTTGCAAAACCTTTTTTTTGTTTCTTATTGGCGTACAGTACTTGTACTGTCGATAAATAATAATAAATTAATATTTAAACACTGTAAATAAATGATTTTTCATTAATGAATGCAATATTAAGTATATTGCATTAGCATAGAAAAAAAATGTTGAGACATCCAAATGTGTATGATAATGTTGTTCTTATATTTTTGAAGATTTGGTCGAATTTTGTTTCATGCCTTTAAAAACTAAAAAAAAGTAACCTGAATTTTA